>CAUYQV010071807.1:0-11546 GCA_963574575.1 Galagoides demidoff | reverse complement strand
CATGACCATGACCCATAAATGTTCAATTTATGGAAATGACTATGTATTTACCATTTTGTTTGCTTTCCAGTTATGTATATTATCCTTTGCAAGATAAAACTCCATTAAAAATAAAACCCCAGGCTCGGCGCCTGTGGCTCTATCGGCTAAGGTGCCAGCCACGTACACCTAAGGTGGCGGGTTCGAATCCCCAGCCCAGACCCACCAAACAACAATGATGGCTGCAACCAAAAAATGGCCGGGCGTTGTGGCAGGCGCCTGTGGTCCCAGCCACTTGGGAGGCGGAGGCAGGAGACTCGCTTGAGCCCAGGAGTTGGAGGTTGCTATGAGCTGTGATGCCATGGCACTCTACCCAGGGGGATAGCTTGAGGCTCCATCTCAAAGAAAAAAAAAAAAAAAAAACAGGAGATACAGATCTAAACATAGATACAGGTACAGTTTTCTAATGTGGACAAATGTATTTATTAGCCTTGAAAATCGGCAGGATTTTGACATATCAAATTAGACAAAGGATATGAAAATACTATTTTTAAACTGTAAATAGTTCTTATTAAGAAATGGGTGTCTCTTTCCACATATACCTTAGGGTAATTTGTCACTTTTATCTGAAGCTTAAAGAAATTAGCCATTTCCACAACACAATTTCAGATAACATAAAATGAGAAGACAGGCAAAATTATAACAGTCTTCAGTAAGTGTACCAAACTTAGTTGTAGCTTAATCTGTTAAATAATCAATTATTCATGAATATTTGAAATTAAGAAAAATAGAGATAAGCTATCCTAGAAGTTAATAGAAAATTGAGACATGCTTGTACATCTCTCACAAGTCAGCTACAAAGTGAAAACAGAACACCCAGTCCAGCACATTTCTACTCAAGGGGAGCTCTAGCCCAATGCAACTGATATACAGAGGAATATAGGTCAATAAAAACTTATTATTCAAAAAAGACGGCCTTATTCTCAAAGATTTTTTAAAAAATTTTATTGATGCATAATAGATGTACATCATTTCAGAGTACATGTGATAATTTAATACATGTATATAGTTTGTAAATCAAATCAAATCAGAGTATAAAATGTCCAACCCATTAAATATTTGTCCTTGTTTATGCTAGAACCATTCAAATGGTTCTTCTCCTCCAGCTATGTTGTAATGCACAATAGATTATTGTAAGCTATGGTCACCCTACTGATCAACCAAACACTGGGTCTTATTTCTTCTATCAACCCATATATCATTTCAAAGATTTTTTTTAAAGGAATTTGAAAACAATTTGTGGACCACATCAGCTCTTTACAAAGAAGACTGAAACTTGTATATATTTCAAAATCTTGATAGTGTATTTCAAGATTTTGACATGTCTGAGTTTAGTCTATTTTTGTGCAACATGTGGGTACTTTGCCAGAAAATATAGGGCATGTTTCCATACTGTGCACTAAATTAAGCTTAACACTGAAGTTATTCAACGAACTAGTCACTTCAAAAGACACAGTAAAAATACTAGTTTCTAAAATGTTTGTGCTAAAAACAGTTACACAGAAATAATGCGAACTCTGACCATGGACTGATAAGGTTGTTCTCGACATTTACATTTATAAACATGAAGAATCGTCACCTGTTCGTGCTTTGAAATAAGACTTCCCAGCCCCACATTTCCTTGCATTCCGAAAACAACACTTTTTTCTTTAGAATGTAATTGGTTATTTGCAATTATAAACTAGATGCCACCCAGTTATAGTCTATAATTTAAAGAAAATAAAACGCAGTTTAGCTTAGGGTAACCAGTTGCTGCTTTTCCGTTTGGGGGCTGAGGTTCACAGATGCCTGAAGGGAGAGACAGATCCTCCACCAGACGGAGAACTGACCGCGGGTGTGACACCACCTGTGTTTGCCCGCAGGTGAGCGAGATGGAAGTGAACGGGCAGTTCGAGTCGGTGTGCGAATCCGTGTTCAGCGAGCTGGAGTCGCAGGCGGTGGAAGCGCTGGACCTGCCCATGCCCGGCTGCTTCCGCATGCGGAGCCACAGCTACGTGCGGGCCATCGAGAAAGGCTGTTCCCAGGACGACGAGTGCGTGTCCCTGAGGTCGTCATCCCCGCCACGCACCACCACCACCGTGAGGACCATCCAGAGCAGCACCGGTGAGTGGTCAGGCCACAGCCAGAGCCCGCGGGCGTCTCAGCTGGCTACACAGCTGTCCCGAAAGACTGTGCCCCTGCTATTATCGCACTTAGTTCCCAGGAACAAAATACCACCCGTGTCCTGCCCAGCTAGGGCTTTACTTCCTTGCCCACCTGTAGCCCCACCTCTGGCCACATTCATGCATCCCTTCCCTCTCGGTCTCTATCCCGGGTATCGTTTGGGTAAATGCGATTACAGTACCATGAGGGAGGGACTGCACAGAGGGGGAATCTCTCCAAGATCCCCACACCTCCTAGGAGCTGGCATAAAGGATCCAAACCGACTCCTACTCTTAATAATTAAGCTCACCTCTTTAGCAGCCACTCTGCTAAATTGACCATCATAGAGTTGAAATACTTTTATTATTCCAAGATTACTACAAAGTAACTATCCCAAGAGATCTGAAATATCTCCTTGAGAAAACAAGAAAGAAGAAATGGATAACCCAATAATACTGATCACTTTATGATTTCTCTTTTAGTATAACAGCAGATTTATTTCATTATTTTAAAGCCTCTATCTATCCTATATAAATAATATTTCCTTTTCCCTCTAAGCTGCATTTAGGTTTCTGCATTTAAACTCTTTTTTATCAGTAGATTTCAGGCACAGAGGCACAGAAGAGCTTAACTAGTTTCCATGACATTGGGACCTGCACTGTAATATAGCCTTGGGCTATTTTTTAAATGAGCATGCGTGCATATATGCATCTATACACACACATACACCCAGATACATATACATATGTGTGTGTATAAAACATTTACGTTCCAAGAAGAAAATCCCTCCTTCATAACTAGGCTTAATTTCGTGTTTTAACTCAGCATAACTTCAATACGGAGTAGTTCTACAAAGAAAGTAATCAAACCCTGAGTCCAGATAAATAATGATGAATAAATTAAAAAGAAAAGCCTATGCCTGAATGTGGTATTATTCAATTTTGTCATAAAAGGTCAGTAATTATCACTCAGCATACAACTTTTATACGTTTGAGAATTAAAAGATCCTCAAACCTGAGTTAAAATCCTACTAATTCAATGTATAAGAGAGAGGTAGGAGTTTTTTTAAAAACCTAGAGAGGCAAAACAAGAGGAATTCATTCGAGACCTCAGCATCAGGGGAAAGGATACCTCTGGATGTCACACCGGCCCCAAAATTCAGCAGCTTTGAGCCTGACTGGCCATCTCCAGACCAGAGAGAGTGGATGGATGGATGTTCTTGCTAACTAGGAAATCCTCCAACAACAGTCACATATGTGATTAGTAAATTAAATAACACTGATTTATAAAGAGAAAAAATATTTTAAAACTGAGCCGTGAGCATTGTGTGCATGTTTACATTCACACCGTAAGTGTAGTTTGGGAGGTCTGCCCTGTGCCTGCTGCCTGTCACCGTGTCTTTTGGTGTTTCCCATTGTTACTGCCTCCACCCCTCCCACAATCCTCTCTTCCCAGTGTCTGGTCCATTCCTCTCTATAAAGAGCTCATTGTCTGCCAGCTGAAATTCCTCATTAAATATGCAGAATTCAGATCCTTCCCAGAAGTGCCAAGGGTGCTCTTAGGAGACCGGTCTGGAGGGAAAGGACCACGGGCTCACTCCTTCCCCCTCAAGAAGTAGGTTGTGAATAAAGTGACGGGAGACACAGATTGGCTTTTCTCTGCTCCCGTCTCAGAGGATTTTGTGTTTTCATTATTTAGACACTTCCCACATCCATTCTTGCCCCCCTACTCTTCACTCAAAGACCCACAGGTTTGCTTTTTCTAAGACCCTTCCCAAATTCTCTGGAGACCAGAGTTCAAACTATAGGGTTGCCAAATAAAATCCAAGTCATGCAGTTAAGTAGGTATTTTGGGTTAATGGTGAATAATTCTGTAGTATAAATGTATCCCAAATATTGCATGGGATACTACAGAACTATTTGTAATGTTTGTAATATTTGCTAAATGAGATTATCAGAGCAGGAGATGAGTGGGTCCTGGGAGGCTGTCCTGTATTGTTCTATTTAGAATCTAAATAGAGTCTAAGGGTGTTTAGCTGGAGGTCCAGTGTGGGAAAACACCTGTAACAGGGAGAAGTGATTAAAAACTGCACAGAAGTCATTGGGCTCCATGAGTCCTGTCCTAAGCACTGAGATTGGACCTCTTCTACCTGCAGTTCTCCAGATGGGAAGGCTTCATGCTTGGCTGCCCCACAAGGATTTAGGGGCAGGAAGATGTGACTTCCTCCTGGGTCTGGTGATACATAAAATGCCAAGATTTTTACACAGGACAGCCGTTGACTTCACCCTTAATCATTAAATTAACCATGATGTAAGACTTTCACAGTTATTGAAAAACAGTTTGAGTACTAATCCATTATAGCAGATACTAACCAGGTGGGATATCTAAGAATGCAACTTTATGAATTCCAATATTACTTTTCACAGTTCCTCTAAGCCATGGATTTGTTCTTTTGAAGCAATTCATAATTTTATAATATAAAAGTTTACTAGCGTCCAAGTAGAGATTTTAGTTTATAATTTTATGATATAATATCATTGCTCACCTCCAAGTGGAAGGTTTTCCAAGTTCTTGGTGTTCATCATGGAAAAGAATCTCAGGATGAGCCACGTAAGCCTAGCAAGCCAAAGCTTTATTGAAAGCAAAAATGCACTGTCGGTGAGCAAGGGAAGGAATGGCTACACTGAGAGGAAGTGCCTAGATCGTTTGTGCTCTTACTAATCAAGAGAAGAATATTCAAGGCAAAGGATTGGTTTTTATTAAAAATTTGAGTTCTAACCATTTTCATATTTTATATGTATGTCTTGGAACTGTCACAGTGATTTCAAGGGCAGAGAAATGTCAAAGCCACAATGTAAATGATACTGTCATTAGCCCAGTACATGTAAAGTGGCAGAGATAGCTGATAAGCCAGCTGAAGCCAGTCATTGCTGCTGTTGTCAGCCCCTCTAGTTAGCTTCTGGTTACCAGTTGCTTAAACCTGCATCTGATCTTCAAGCCCCTGCATCTATCTGGTCTCCTACTCTAACAATAAGGTTCAATGTTCTTGATTCTGCCACTCCCACTATTCCTATATTCATTCTTTCTCTCTCTCTCTCTCTCACACACACACAGACCCAAGCACACAGTTTTCTTTCCTCTCTCACATGATCTCAGTACTACCATATTAATTTTCTTCTCCCACTGGTTTTCTTCTTACATTGAATCAAATCCAACTTTCTATAGAAAATACATAAAATTTATTTTTCTCACAGGACTTACTAATTTTGAAAGAAAGCGCTCCTCTATGAAAGCTGGGAATAGACTTTACTCGCATTCTGTGGGTTTTCCTCAACTACACCGGTCGAGTGTGCATCCAAGCTTAGTAGGATTTGATGTATTTCTCCTTCTGCTTCTCTTCCTTTGCTTATTATTCTTGGACACAATAGATTCTATTTTTCCTAAACTTCGTCTTTCCTGAAAAAAATTCTTTATTTTTGTCAACTATAGTTGTTAGGCAAAACTTTTCCCCACAACAGTCTACATGATGAGTCTTTGATTTGGGGGTCAGCCCATTTTAATTGTTCAAATTTTCAGCAGAATATACTAGTAAGGCTC
This sequence comes from Galagoides demidoff, assembly GCA_963574575.1. Classification (NCBI taxonomy): domain Eukaryota; kingdom Metazoa; phylum Chordata; class Mammalia; order Primates; family Galagidae; genus Galagoides; species Galagoides demidoff. The sequence continues at coordinate 5,768 of CAUYQV010071807.1, read as the reverse complement.
TTTCTCCCAGCCTTGTCCTTTTTTCATATTAGCAAAATGAAATCACAGGCAAGAGTCTACAAAAGTCTCATGCCACATGAGAGAGTCACAAAGACAGGCTCAGCTCTTGCCATTAGCTCCACGGATGGAGACAGTTCAACAAATCAGGGCAAATTAGGAGCCGAGTTAGGAAGTGACTTACAGTTGTGCTTCCTTGAATTTCTATGATAGAATCTTATGTCCTCTCACCCTGCAATCTGCTTCAAGCACCCAAATCTCTCTCTATCCAATAGATTCAACAAGTTTTCATATAAACCACTGCACCTGGGACTACTAGGTCATGATTAGAGCTACTACAGAAAAGTAAAATTAAAAAGTGGCGCAATTAATCTCATGACTATGAGCGAGCAAGCACCCATGCCACAGTTGTCTGAGTATTTGGGTAAATGTAGAACCCTAGTGCCAGAGATTATACCCAGACCTCCAGAGTACTGGATTACATGTTCCTCTTACAGAATATACTGAAGCAATTGTATGCATGTAAGGGTGAGTGTCTTTTTCTTCCTATGTTGAACATTTTCTAGGACCTATGAAAAACATTATCATGTGGTAGCTAGGCAGACTTTCATCTCGTGATGCCAATAGCCTGAATAGGCAAAAACATTGTATAATGATAATAAGTGAATGCACACCCAGAAAAACAGATACACACATGTCTAGGAAAAGACATCAGAAAGGACACAAGCAGTGGTTACCTGGCAAGCGGTAGGTGAGGAAGAGTGATGACAAGGTGAGAGGGGATTTTTCAAACAAGCATTTATGATTTTAAAGCCAATATAATATTTGAATAAAAATAATATTCTTTAAAAGAAATAGGCAAATTGTCATGATATATGATTCTCAGGTCTTTTAAGAAAATTCTGCTCTTTCAAATTATAAAATTTGCAAAGAAGATTTATGTAGCAATAATATAGTTGGACTCAGTCAGTGGCTCACAGGTGTAATACTAGTACTTGGGGAGGCTGAGGTGGGTGGATCGCCTGAGCTCAGGAGTTCAAGACCAGCCTGAGCAAGTGGGAGACCCCATCTCTAAAAAATAGAGTGGTGGGTGCCTGTGGTCCCAGCTACTTGAGAGGCAGAGGCAAGAGGATCTCTTGAGCCCAATATTGAGGTCGCTGTGAGCTCTGACAGCACGGCATACTACCAAGGATGACAAAGTTAGAATCTGTCTCAAAAATAATAATAATGTAGTTTCTGTAAGTAGTAAGTAGATTCATTGTCACACTCTAGGTCTTAAAGTCTGGCCTATGTGCTGTATTAATATTTTGCTGGGGGATTTCTCAAAGGATGATGGAGTTGATGTGGTCTCCTCTCCTCTACATTGCCCTCCAGTGTCTTCCAGCCAGGGAGTCAACAGAGTTTGTCCTCTTAAGGTATGGCTTGGGACTATACTTACAGCGGTATTTACAGTTTGACTTTTCCCTGAATTGAGACATGGCCTTCCATAGTCTTGCTTTCCTCTTGCTGGAAGCTCTGTGTACACTTACTCAAGCCAGGCTCAATCTAGCAAAAGCAGTTAATCTTTTGATCCCCTAAAGTCAGGGCTAACATTTTAGAGAGTTCTATAGATTTGGGGTCTTTATTCCCAGTTAGTCACCCCATCCCAGACATCACATCTAACTTCCCTTCGTGTACCCTACACTCCAATCCCATCAGCCTTGCTCTGCACTACCACCTCCAAACACACAAAATCCCTAAACACATAAGACATTATACAGAATAACATTAAGGTGGTAATTGATATCTGCAGTATGCATAGTGACATTTAATCATGGAGGAAGAAGGAGGGAGAAGCAGAAAACTACTTAAGTGTTCCACAAACCACATGAGCCACTGATGATTAAACAATGAAGGTGACTTTCCTACAGAAATATCATCGCTGGTAAAACAAGTTGAATTATAAAATACTAGCAGTGGAGGAAACTTCTCCATAGTCTAGTCCAATGGTTGGCAAACTACAACCAATGGGCCAAATGTAACCTGCTGCCTGTTTTTGTGAGTTGAGTGTCACTGGACACAGTCAGACCCATTTGTTTACCTACTATCTGTGGCTACTTTTGCTCTTTAAATAACAGGTCCACAAAGCCAAGAACATTTATTATCTGGTCCTTTGCAGAAAAAGTTTGCTGTGCCTGTCTGATCCACTGAGCTGACTTTAAGACAAAGGAACTCCGGCCCAACCTGGTGGGCCCCTAGCTGGAGGCAAAGTCAGAGTGAAAACCAGGTCTCCCAGCAAACAGCCCTTTGTTCCTTTGGGGCCCAGCTCTCCCACTCATTTATGGCATGATTATGAAGTTAACCTGAACTTCAGTTTCTTCATGTGTAAAATGAGATTATAATGCTGCTCCTCTTACAGAATTAATGATGGTTTTTGGAGAATTCTTAGAGTTCAGAGAAAGCACACTTCTTTCTGCCAAGCACTGAGTTAATTAATGGATCCTTTTTATAAAGCAATGAGGGAAAGGTTCAGAAGTGCAAGGGACAGATATCCATCAGGAGCTTTTTGAACAAAGCAACTTTCTGTTCTATTCAAGATAAAATCTTGTAATAAATATTCCGATCTTGCCTGGACTGGGTCCTTGTTCCTCTGCTAATGATATTTACTTCTTTGAATCTTTCCAAAAGAACTGCAGTCACACACTTAGTCCCACCACTGCAGTCTCAGACCACACATACACATACACACAACAGCAACAAAGGAAAAAAAAACAACAGGATTTCTGGCACAAACCTACTCCTCTTGTGACTCCTCTTGTCCACTTTTATATCATAGTAAAATAAACAGTGATACTTTTCATGAGACTTTGGTTATAACTTGCCTTTTTTCTTTGGGAAACTTGAGGTCGATTCCTCTATGGTCTCGATATTATGAAGTCCTAAAAATGGAAAAGTTTTATTAAGACATAGAGCAAGATTTAAAATCTGAAGAACACCATGTGCTTTCAACTCCAGTTGTTTTGAAGTCTATAAATCGCCTTTGGGGAACAGGGTGCCCAACCTCGGAGGGCCACGCTCTATACACAGCCAGAGAGTTCGCCTTTGCCCAGGGGAGGTGGGTTGTCAAATGGCAAAGAGTGTAGGGGCTCCAGAGTTTTCTGGCACACCGGTCTTTAAAGTTGTTGTGAAGTTCAAACGAGATTATTAATAAAAAAGCACAAATTAGAATGCCCATGCCTTGGCTTTACTTTTAAATCTCTCAGTCAGGCTTAGTTTAATAGCAGTGATGATAGGTAACTTTTGATCACGTAGTGTTTGACAAGCGTGATGAACCAGCTGGACAGACTATCTCAGGTACTCTGAATGAATACATATATGACATATATGTGATATTATAGTTTTCATTTTATGCTGAAAAAAATTAAGATTTAAAGGGTTTATATAACCTAACCAAACCCTAACAGAGCAGGCTCAAATTCTTTCTGGAACCATCAACAAATGCTCTGCATATTTCAGCATACTCTAAAATAATTTGATACAAACCTATTTCTGGAATGACTGGCCTAGGAGCTTTTTTCCTTCATTCCCTTCACAAATAAATATCCATTTAGCCCCTGCTATGTTTGAAACCTGTGTTTGCACAAAAATTTTTGAAAACCCCTCTATTTTAGAGAAACTTTTGTTCACATATTATTAACCTGGCTTCTCATGTTGGTGTGTCTGTGAAATATCTGGGTCTTGTTGGTTTTTTGTTTCTTAGTTCTTGTTTTGTTTGTTTGTTTCAAGGGTGTTTTTTGAGACAGAGTCACACTCTGTCACCCTGGGTAGAGTGCCGTTGTGGCATCATAGTTCACAGCAACCTCAAACTTTTGAGCTCAAGCAATCCTCTTGCTTCAGCCTCCCAAGTAGCTGGGACTACAGGCACCCACCAAAATACCCGGCTAGTTTTTCTATTGTTATTAGAGATGCTCAGACTGAGCTCAGCAGTTCATCTGCCTCTGCCTCCCAGAGTCAGACATGAGTCACCATACCCGGCCTAAAATATCTCTTTAAAGCTAAATGAATAAAGAAAAATCCTTTTAAAAGATAATACTCTTTGGGTTTAAAATTTCATAGTATACTATGTCATTTTGACACTATGACAGATTTAAAAGATCACACATCCAATCCCCTAATCTAGTCACTGTACCGTCAGGCAGCATGGAATGGAAAAAAGAATTTTTGCCAAGTCATGTGTAAACTAAGCAGGTGGCAAATTCTGCTTTGTGGCTAATGAAATGGTCAGGGGTCTCTGCCCTCAGGTTATGTAAAAAATCCTGAAGTAATTTAATTCTAATCTGACTGTCCCTTGATTAAGCTCCAAAGATGTAAGCATTCATGACCCCATTACAATGGGCAATCAGGAAAGACAAATCAGAAAGCCAGGCTTTTTCCACATGAGTACTTACCATATAGGAAATTCTTTAAACAAAACATACTACTCACTTGTTTATTTTGCGATACCTCCATAGACACTTTTGTATGGGAAGGAAATGCCATTTTTTAAAGCTTTCGTAGTCTAGACTTGTCTGTTCCAATTCATATTGAACTTTAGCAAACACAGCAAAGTCACAGCAGTTGGAAACCGTATATGTAAGTTGGACAACACTACAAAGCCACTTTGGGAGCAACTTTATTTAGCTCCAGGTGGGAAATCTGAGACCTGAAGTTTTGTATTTCTGCCTGCTACGCCTGCCATTGACTTTCTGTCGCATTTTCAAGGCAAACCTTTCCTGCTGCCAAGTGTGCTTGATTAAAAACAAAAAAGACCAAAATGAAGACTGCCAGGACTTTACCGTATCGGCATTTGAAACATTCTTGTATTTATTTTAATGACAAATCAATGATGGTATAACTGTTAACGTCTGAAAGCTTTCTTTGCCATCTGCTGGTGTTCTACTGACATACAAGTTCTACCAGCATACAAGAAGAGAATTTTTCTTTCCTGCTTTTATTTTTTTTTTAATTTGGGGGGGACAGGGTCTCACTATATTACCCAAGCTGGTCTTGAATGCCTGACCTCAACTGATACTCCCACCTCAGCCTTCCAAAGTGCTGAGATTACAGGTGTGAGCCACTATGCCTAGATTTTTTTCTTTTTTTTTTACCTTGTCTTCCAATTATCCAAGCTATTGAGAGTACTAATTCTAATAACTTATAATTAAACTTATAGGACAAAATAATTAGCCTAAGTTATCTCTATATCAGAACTTATCAAAGTTTAATTAGTGTTTATCTCTAGAATAGTTTATGATTTCAAAGGAAATAAGTAATATTATTAAAATTAATATTGCTTAATCAGCTTCATGCTTCAGAGATCCCTGTCTGACAAGAGGCGTCAGATCTGATGAAGACAGAAGCTCGTTCTGAATTTCTGGGTAGGATCGCTGTCCTCTCTTTAAAGCCAACGTTGAATTTCCTTTTCCTCTAATATTCTTATTATTCCATTACATGTTTTCCTCCACATGAGATTTTTTAATTTAAGAAAATCAGTTAGGGCTCGGCGCCTGTGGCTCAATCAGCTAAGGCGCCAGCCACGTACACCTAAGATGGCAGGTTCGAATCCCCAGCCCGGGCCCACCAAAACAACAATGATGGCTGCAACCAAAAAATGGCCGGGCGTTGTGGCGGGCACCTGTGGTCCCAGCTGCTTGGGAGGCAGAGGCAGGAGACTCGCTTGAGCCCAGGAGTTGGAGGTTGCTGTGAGCTGTGATGTTATAGCACTCTACCCAGGGGGATAGCTTGAGGCTCTA
>CAUYQV010071805.1:0-54594 GCA_963574575.1 Galagoides demidoff | reverse complement strand
GCGCAGAGGTGGAGCCCACACTGAGTGCTCACCCGTGTGCGGCCTGATGCTCAGCTCCCTGGGCAAACAGATTTGCAAGACACACACCCCAAGCCCAGGGGGTCACTGCCCTCAAAGAGTTACGATCCAGCTGGCAGGAACTGCGGACACAGGAAAGCAATCAAGTGCTAAGGCTGTGGGGCTACCGGATGGATGCTTTGGGAAGATAAAGCAGGTTCCCTGCCAAACAGAGTCTAGTTTCCCATCTCTAAATTGGGGCCAGGTTTATTAACTTTCTTTGAATGAACCAAGTTCTTACTCTTACCTTCCTTAAATAGCCTTCAAATTGCCGCATTGTACAAATGTTTTATTAGTGCTCTGGGGTTTGGGTTTCAATTAAAAACCCTCTATCCCCAAGGACACAAATCCTTTACTAATAACACTGAAGATTAAAGATAGTTGGAAGCGAAAGTACACTTGGTTTGTACAACTGAAGGGAGCCTGTGAGAGTATGTATGCATTTTCTTAAACTTAAGTGCATTGCTATTGAAGGTTATTTTTGGAGAAAAGTAGACCTACGATTTGATCCAACAATCCCACTACTAGGTATCTGCCCAAAGCAAAAGAAGTCATTTTATAAAAAAAAGACACCTGCAACTAAGTGTTTATCAGAGCACAGTTCACAATTGCAAAGATACGAAATCAACCTAAGTCCTCCAATGAGGAGTAGATTTAAAAATGTGATATACACAGAGAGAGAGACGTACACACACACACACACCATGGAGTACTACTCAGCCATAAAAAGAAATGAAATAATACCTTTCACAGCAACTTGGAGGGAACTGGAGGCCATTATCCTAAGTGAAGTATCTCAGAAATGGAAAAGCAAATACCATATGTTCTCACTTATAAGTGGGAGCTAAATGAGGGATATATATAGTCATAAAGCAGTGTAATGGACATGAAAACTAGGAACGGTGGAAGATGAGAGAGAGGTTTAGTATAAAAATCGCCCTATCGGGTAGGGAGATATATACAGTACAATATACAGTATTTTGATGACAGGTACACTAAAAGCCCTGACTTCAGCATTATAAAATTCATCCATGTAACAAAAAAAAACACTTCTACCCTCTAAATCTATTGAAATAAAGTTTTTAAAAGATTCTTTTCTGTTTGGGGAAAAACAAACAAAAAAAAAAAAAATCATTGTCATTCCATAGCAACCAGATTGGTAAGTAATACAGAACAGGCTGAAATGATAAAAATATCTGTGAAAATGTCCAGATTGATGAAATAGTCTAAAAATAAGTTTAACAAAATAGTGAACAAAATGAAATGGGCCTAATTTTCCATACATGCCATTTCATGTTTTTTTTTTTTTGAAAGCTAAAATATTCACTTTGAAAATGATTTTAGCACTGCCATCTGGTAAAAAAGAAAGTGAAAAGCCCTAGATTTGGGACAATAGAAAGATACGTCTGTAGCAGTAAGGAGTAAAACGTTAACGTTCTAAGGGCAAACCACTATACGTAGCCAGTGTTTAAAGCTATCACCTTCACCGTGCTAAGTCTTCAAAGGAACATCTTTCAAAATACCTGCCCGTTTTGCGGTAAGTACTAACTTATTTCCTCCCATTGTTGTTATTTACTTTCTTTTCAGGATTTCGAAGCAGATGAGCACTATCCCTTTGCCAGCTTTCAGAGGAAACAGAATTTCCAATTATAAATTCCAACATTAGATGAACAAATCCCTGATCCAACTCTAACAAGGAAATTGAGGGTTTTGTAACAGCAGTGTTCTAAGTGAAGAACTGCCAGGATTCGTTAGTACAGATTTGGGAGGAAACTTACTTCAGGCCTACAGTCAATCAGGGGCTCTTTGTGTTTCCAGGGTAAATTCTGAGAGACGAGTTACAAAGCTGAGCTACTCTGAAAGAGATTTCAATATTTTCATATTCTTCTATGAGTAGGAAGAACAAAGCAATGAACCACCCTTGATGGGGTCTTGTCTTGATCCTTGTAAAGACTGTGCTAGGGAATAGTTCTGAATCATACCATTCTTTCAATTCACTCATTGCATGTTAATTGAAATGGGCAAACAGAACATGTGCCAAACATCATGTGAGGCCTTGGGTATATAATGATGAATAATACATGTACCTCCTGTCCATAAACAGTTTGGAGTTTTAGAGAAGAAAGCAAACATATTTTTTAAGGTTATCATATAACCCCTAAAATTTATTAATTATATTAATAAAGTAAATAACTATTATAAATTTATATTGATAACTTATATGAGTTTAAAAATTAAAGAATTGACTACATTTATTAAATAAACATTTAAATTAATAATTTGAATTGATATTAAAAATCTTGATTATGATACTAATCTTGATTATGTAAAATTATCTTAGGGGCCCAAAAGAGAGAATGGTCTATTCTCCATTAAAGAGTCAGGGAAGACCTAAATAAAGGAGCAGAAATTTCACTGAGATGTAGAGAGTGGTAGATTTCATATGTGGTATAAGGCAGAGGGATCATTTCAGACCAAAGAGATACTGTTTGGAAGGTCATGGAAATATGAAATGGCTATGGCTGGAGTAGGGATACAGTGGTGGGCTTTGAGGGGCTGAGAGGCAGGGGACCAGAGGTAGACGAGGACCATGCCATGTAGGGCTTTGTGTGGCATTTGAAGGAGTATGGATCTTATCCTATACATAAAGGACAGTAATTCAAGGGGGTTAGGCCAAGGAGTAATGAGCTCAAATTTACACTGGCATATGTGGAAAGCAGGTAGTGAAAACATTAAGGAGGCTACAATAGTAATTTGGTTGGCAAGTGGAGAGGGCGTGAACGAAGGCATGGGAAATAGAGGTGTTGAGGAGGGGATATTGGAACTGGCAGGATTTAGAGGTCAATTGTATTCATGGATGAAAGAATGGGAAGAGATTAGGAGGACTTCCAAGTGTTTACCCTGCAGGTCTGGGTGGGATGGTGTTTCCTTTACTATGTTGGGGCTCTAAGAAGGAAATGGGTTTAGAGATATTGAACTATCCAGCCTATAACATCCTTGAGGGCAATGCTGTGTCTTGTATGACTTTTGATACTCATTCCTTAGGTAATGACTAGAACATAATAGAATTCAATAAATATTGAATGAACAGAGGAACTAATGACTAAATGAAAGAAACCATGCCTGCTGGACATCTGCTAAACCACTGGCCATTCAGCCTCAACACATAGATCAGGGGCATTGTTGAAATCTCCTGAAAGAGCAAGTAGATGAGACATAAACTGCTAATAGAACCTTGGGGAAATTACTGTAGCTGCTCAATTTACAATCGCCAAAATGTGGACAGCCTAAATGCCCACCAACTCAGGAATGGATTAACAAGCTGTGGTATATGTATACCGTGGAGTACTATTCAGCCATTAAAAAAGATGGAGACTTTACATCCTTTGTATTAACCTGGATGGAAGTGGAACACATACTCTTAGTAAAGCATCACAAGAATGGAGAAGCATGAATCCTGTGTATTCAATTTTGATATGAGGATAATTAATGACCTAGTACTTGGTGAGGGGTGAGGGGATGGAAGGGGAGAGCAGATAGAGAGAGAGGAGGGAGGGGGATGGGGAAAGAAAGAGCTGAGAGGGGGAAGGAGGGAGGAGGTAGGATCTCAGTGTGTGACACACCTTATAAGGGCAAGACACAATTGTAAGAGGGACTTTACCTAAGAAATGTAATCAGTGTAACCTGGTCTCTTGTACCCTCCATGAATCTCCAACGGTAAAAAAAAGACAATAAAGAAATCTTTAGCTGCTAAAGAATGAGAAGATTTTATTCTATGTCTTCACCCATCTCTGTGCCAAATCCTACCATGGACCCTTTCAGGTTGAGAAAGCATTTAGTTTGAAAAAGCATTTAGTTTCCTGAATATCACTTGTCAATAAGGTGTGAGTAATTGTATGTCTGCCATGTAGAGATCTTGTAAGGACTGACCATTTGTTAACATATATAACATGCAGTAAGTGCCTCATAAATATCAGTCCCATCACACTTTTAAAATGTAATAAATACAGTGTCACAGTGGAGCTCCTGCATTTATTTACCAGTAATGATTTTGAATCTTTGTTAGCATCTCAGAATGCCCAAGTTCTGCTACAAGAGCCTGTCTTTGGTCAAGAGTCCAATTTGAACACAGACCTTAGGAGGTAAACGTAGGGGAACCAATCACCCAGCTTTCAAATGTTAAAAAATATTTCATGTTTTCTACTCCTCTGTACATCTTTATTTTTCCCTGTCAAAGGCTTTAATAGCATTTTTTAAAATTGAGTATTTACAAATATCTGTGGTGATGTAAAAGACCTAGTATATTACAAACAAGAAAAAAATACGGATAGAAATTCTAAGGTAAGTAGCCCACTGCAGATGAGGCATAGGTAACATAGAAATCATTGAAAGGGAAGACTAGTCTACCGTTATGTCCATTTACTACTATTACTTAGTAATTGCTGATTGTCATAACTTGAATCCCACTTCTTTCATGGGTTTGATTTCTTTCTTGCTGAACCACACCTCTCTTAGCAGTTCATCCATAAGATCTTGGAGTGGTGTAATCTCTCACTCTTTGCTTGTCTCCAGAAGTCTTTGTTTTGACCTTGGCTTTCTGTGACAGATTAACTGGATACTGACTTCCCATTTGATATTCACTTTCTGTCTGCCTTATGAAGACGTTGTTCTATTGTCCCTGTCATTGATTGTTACCGATATATTGCTAACTGCCACTCTCATTGTTGCACCTTTGTAAGTTCTGTTGTTCTCAGGAGAATTTTAAAGTTTTCTTTTTCTCTTTAGTTTTCTGAAATGCCACCATGATGTGTATAGGTGTGCATTTATTGCTATTTAACATGGACAGAACTTAGATTCTTACAGCTCCAAGTTGGGTTCTCTGAACATAGATATGAGGGAATATGGCAGGCACCATATTTATTAGGGTGCCCACACTTGGCCTCTCTTTGGGGGGCGGTACTGTTATCCTCATTCAATCATCAAACCGAATAAGTTTTTTACGGCCTCTCTCACTGTCAGCTCTGGTGTGCAGATAGCCACCATGGAATGGATAGTGACACAGCCGTCCCATGGGCTCATCCCTGCTGCTTTGGGATGTGTGCCACCTAGAGCTTCCTATGGTGCATAACCATCTGGCCACATGCCCAGCTGTGTGTAGAATGTTGCTCACTTCCCTGAGCCCTTTTTCCCTTTCCTCCTTGGCAAGTCTGCCTTGCCACGTCAGTACTGACAATTCTGGCATTTCCACTTCGCTCAGCATGGGCCATCACTTTTCCCAATCAACTAGGACCCATCCCAGCTGCAATTTTGAAATATTTCTTAGAGTCCTTGCCAGGGTTAAGCTTCTTCATAGTGTGTCCCAGGAGAGCACTCCAAGCAAATGCTCTTATCTAGCCAATTTTCTGTCTTGGCCCTCTTGATTACCTGCAGAATCTAGTCCCACACTTATTGGCCAGCTCCTGTGGGGTATGCTGGTTCATCTCACAGCACCTTTGGGGATATAGTCCCTCTGCTATCTTATCAGTCCTAGGACATTACTAGGAAGGTTGTGCCACACCTTAACCCTAATATGAGGCCCAGTATCCAAGGCAAATTCTGGAAAGAGAGGGAATATATGCTTCCTTGGGAGAAAGAGTCCTCAGCCCTGAGGAGGGACCTGTGGAGAGGGGGGAAACACCCTTTATGGGGAAGACCAGGTGACATCCACAAACTAAGAGAGTTAGAGGGGTCTTAAGAAGTCAAAATCTTCAAGGGCATCTGCCTAGATGTTCTCTAGATGGATCCTCTGTGTCTGGGTCCCAGGTTTTCCCAAGTTGGTGTAACAGAACTGCCCTGGTGAGGCATTTGACAGTTTTTAAAATTCGGCCATTACACTCTTAATTTCTGGGATTGGTCTTCCTTTTCCTCTACTTTCCTGCTGGAAAAGATGAGAACTTCTTTGTACATAAACAAAAGTGACCCCCTGGCTTTCCGTTGCTTCTTACTCATCATGAGCTGCTCTTCATCTTTCTGCACGGCATCGGCATCACTTAGCAGTGGACACCCAACTGAGTAATTACCATTGTGTCCATAATCTTAAATGCCTGAGACACACATCCTATGAAGACATCCCTTTCCACTAAGACGCCCTCTCAATTCACCACCGGTGAGAGTTTTAACGAAATGCCTGGGACAGCAGAAAGCAAGAACAGGCAGGGCGTTCTGGGCCTTGGCTGTTGTACATCTGCAACACTCTGTGGACATCTCATCTCATTAGTAAGTATTTACTACTGACATTAGGTCTTTTCCTTAAAGCTAGAATTCGAATTACTTCTTTCCCCTTAAATTCATTTATGATGGCTTCCTAGAGTTTATATAAAGACTTCAGTTGCAATGATTTACAGACACCACAAAGCCTCTGCCCATAGTGATCCCATGTACAGTAATCCCCCCTTATCCATGGGGGATATAAGACCCCAGTGGATGCTTGAAACATGGATAGTGCCAAGCCCTATCTACAGAGAGTCCTCAGGTCATGAATGAGATAGGTTCTAGAGGTTGTTCTTAAGCTGAATGCGTATGTAGGTTGGAATAGGTACATTTACCTCTTACCTGTAATAGCCCTGTTTGTAAGTGCAAGTCATATCAGTTGGATGTTTGTAGCTCAGGGACTTACTATAGTAGCGTTCACTTGTAAGCAAGAGTTGCATGTAAACTGGATATTTGTAACTTGGGACCGTCTGTACCAGATACGGTGTTTTATCCTGCACATCACATCTATAAAAAAGTTTAACTTACAAATTATGCACAATGAGAGATTAATAATAATCGCTAATAATAAAATAGAACAATTCTCACAATGCACTATAATAAATGCTATGTGACTGTGGTCTCTCTCTCTTTCCTCTTTTTTTCTTTCTTTCAAAATATCTTGTTGTACTGTACTCACCTAATTGGGGCCATGGTTGACCTTGGGCAACTGAAAGCATGAAAAGCAAAATTATACCTTTAAAATGAGGAAATTGGTGTTGGGGTGTTTTGTATCCTGATTTGCACTGTCCGTTGTACATTGTAAGCACTTACTAAGACACCCGGGGAAAAAAACAAAAATGTACTTTCCAATGGGCAACGTATATAAATCTTTTGAACTTAAAAAAGACACAGCCTTAAATCATAATAGCAATGTTGGCAAAGTGAGTCATTATTTAAGTTAAATTATCTGCGAGATAAAGTCATGTCCTCACTCGGAGGGCAGAACTGCCTGGCAACAGCATGGGCAGTTCAGTCCCTGCTGTGACAAAGAGCACTGCCCCACTTTGTGAAGCCAGAGACAGGCACAGACAAGGGAATTCAAGGACTTGAACCAGAGCACACTTCCGTGGCTTGGAGAAGCTCAGCCTATGGCAAACGATGCACACAGCCCCCCACGGGGAGATTTCAAGTAGAGTATTTCTAATTACCTACTGTCTATGCAACCCTTAGAAGGATTTAATTGGAACAGAGCATTCAAGGGGAATAACTAATGATATAATTGATTAGCAATAGCCAATAACTGCACTACTTAAACCACAGTGCATTTGCTCCTGGAGAAAAAAAAAAGTTCTCATTATAATTTTTCAGCATTCAAAACTCTGGAGCTTCTAAACGTTCACATTCTTTTACAGACAAGATAGAGTCTAACAGCTTGTTAGCACATGTCTACAGCCCTAGAAGTCAATAGCCTGAGTGCTCCGCTCCTGCTAATTGGCATTAACACAAATAGCACTCGTACTAGATTAACTCTCTAGGTTGCCTGGAAAGCATAGTTTTCCTTTCCTTGTAGTCTTAGTGTCAAAACAACGGCTTGGGTGTGTTCAATCAATTTGGAGAATGTACTGTCAGGACACTGTTGTATTTCCTTTCTTGGTTTCTTTGTGTAAGAGAATATTGATTACTATTAAGGACTTTCAACTTCAGTCTTCAGCTGGAGATTCTATGTTGCCTGTTGACCTAGCGAATGTGAAAACACAGCCTGGCTTCACTGGTAGTTTAAGAAAGGCTGGATATATACTAGTATCATATGTAACTTCAGATTCTTTCTAGGAAAGATGGCATACCAAAGAAAACCTTCTCAGAAACTGAAATGTCACAGAGTTAAAAATTAGCACATTATATATAAATTAACACATATCCTGCTCACACATTTCGACGTGATTTTCAAGAATATTCTGAGTGTTTCTTAATGTACATATATTGTGAGTAATGGGATAAGGATAGATAATATTTTTTCTAACTTTCTTACATATATTCTTATTTTCCTTTTCATAAGCCATTCCATGTTAGTAGACTATCAAACCACAGACCATAGGTAATGTCATGCCCACGCTTTTCAAGCTTACCTAAACTCACCTCTGTAATTCAAGGTTAGACTTTGAGCATCTAAGTAAGAATGGAATGCAAAAGAAGAGAGAAAATAGAGACCAGAAAGAGAAGGCAGGAGAAAAGTGTGAAACAAGCTTTGTGAGGATAACATGTGTGGGGATTGAAGAATGACGTGAAAACAGTAGAAAGAAGGAAAGGGTACGCAAGAAGTGTTGAGCAAATTCAACTTTTCATTCTTGGCCTGGGAGGTAAACACTATATGATCCTCTGCTACTGTCCCTGGAGATCTCCCCTGGCTGATCAACCTTTTACAGGTCTTCTCACCTATTCCTTATTCTTGTTTAGACACTCTGTAAATGGAATCATCATTATGGCCCCAGGACAGTAATGATGGCTTTAGGCTTTTGGTGGAACTCTGCCCCCGCCCCCCCCAGAAGAGCAGTTTGAGAAATGTTTCTCCAGACCAACCCATTCAATTTACTGATGAGTAAGGAAGAAACCAGAGGGGTAAATTTAACACCAACACTAGTGCTGAAGAATACAGGAACCCAACACCCTGAGGATGGGCGATGCCTCCACCTGCTAATTGTGTGATCTTAATTAGACAAATCTCGTAGCCTCTTTGAACTTCAGCGTCATCATTTGTAAACTAGGGGTGAGATTTTCATGTCTAAGGAAAAATGAGATGTGCTGTGTAAAATGCCTGGAATTGCATCCAAATGCAGTAGGTGCTCAATGAGCAGAGACTGTGATTATGACGTCCCACGCCCTGTGCCGTATCCACTCTACCACCTAACCTGCAAATCCTAGAGTAGATAAGTGCTCCCTTCATTAAAGTATTTACCACAGGATTATTTGAAGAGTTATGTCCTCCAGTTGTGTTTAATGGAGTATTTATCCTCTACTGAGTAATTGACAGGGATGTGAGGGGAAAATGAGAAAAGCGGAATGTCACGTTTTCCCAGCCACCACCAAGTAAATCTTAATCTGGAAGTAAAATGGTCCTGAAAGTATCATGAAGACATAAGGAAACACAATCTTACACAACTCATCAGGAATACATTTCTTACAGTAAGGGGTGTGCACGTGTGTTAGTTTCCTGGGGCTGCCGTAACTAATTATCATAAACTCAGTGGCCTAAAACATCAGAAATGTATTATCTAATCATTGTGGAAGACACAAGTCAGAAATTAAGGTGTCGGGAGGGCCATACTCAGAAGCTCTAGGAAAGAACTCTTCCTGCCTCCGCCTAGTTTCTGGTGGCTGCAGTCCTTGGCATTCCCTGGCTTCTAGTGAAGCACCCCAGTTTCTGCTTCCATCTTGATGTTGTTCTCTTCCCTCTGTATGTGTCTGTCCAAATCTCTCTTCTTTCTCTTACAAAGACACCAACCATTCAATTTAGGACCAACCCTCATCTCAACTTGATTATATCTGTAAAGATTCTATTTCCAAATAAACTCACATTCCTCCACACTGGAGATCAGGACTCTTAATACATTTTTTAGATGTGGACAGAATTCAACCCACTGCAATATATAAAATAAAATGTGTGCTTTAAGGTAACAAGGTCAACTTTGCTGTAGACCTGGTAGAGTCTATCTTGATCTCTTATAATCGTAAAATCAATTACTGTCAATATAATAGTAACATATAAAATTCTTTTTTAATTTTTTCATTGTTCCAGGTTACTTGAAGGTACAAAAAATTAGGCTACAATGTTTTCATTTGTTAGGTGTGTCCCCAAGAGGTGTGCCATGCACCCTAACATTGTGCCTTTAGGTAGGAGCACACCAATCCCCTTTCCTCCTCCCCTCTCTCTGTTCCTTGAATTGATTTGAGTTTTTCTCAAATCACTCTTCTCCTCCTCACTCTCCCACCCCCCACCTTGAATTGATTTGAGTTTTTCTCTTGTGTGGACGTGTATTAGATCATCTAGTGGTTTCATATTAGAATTGAGTACATTGGATTCTTGCTTCTCCATTCTTATGATACTTTACAAAGAAGAATGTGTTCCACTTTCATCCAGGTTAATTTTTGATTTGCACTTCTCTGATGATCAAAAGACAAAGTCTCCATCTTTTAATGGCTGAATAGTATTCCATGGTATATATATACCACAGCTTGGTAATCCATTCCTGGGTGGGTGAGCACTTAGATTATGTCCACATTTTGGTGATTATAAATTGGGCTGCAATAAACAGTTTAGTGCAGATGTCCTGATGATAAAAGCATTTTTTTCTTCTGGGTAGATAGATGCTTAGTAAATGGGATTGTAGGATCAAATGGGAAATCTAATTAGAGTTTGATGAAGATTCTTCATGCTTCTTTCCAAAAAGGTTGTATTAGTTTGCAGTCCAACAGTGTAAGTGCTCCCTTCTCACCACATCTACGCCAGCATTTGCAGTTTTAAGGCTTTGTGATGTGGGCTATTCTCACTGGGGTTAAGTGATATCTCAAAGTGGTTTTGATTTGCATTTCTCTGACGATCAGGAATAATGAGCATTTTTTCAAATGTTTCTTAGCCTTTCATCTGTCTTTATCAGGGAAGGTTCTGTTCCTATCTCTTGCTCAGTGGTAGATGGGATTGTTTGCTCTTTTTGTTGTTGTCATTGATTAATTTGAACTCTCTGTAGATTCTAGTTATCAACCTCTTGTAAGATTCATATCCTGCAAATATCTTTGCCCATCTTCAGGGCCCAGGACTGGCTAGGTCTCAGGCCCGACTTAGGTAGGTTCCAGACATGGACCGCTAAGCTACCTTGCTCAGGAACAGTTTCTCTTAGGTGCCTAAGAGCTATTTACCTTAGCTGGAGAGAAAGAGAGTGTCTCTTAGAGAGAGTAAAGCAGTCTTTTTAGCATAGATAGATCTTAGTCTTTAGTAGAGCTTGGTAAACTTTAGCAGAGAGACACCCTGCTGGCATTCTGCAGGCAGGAAAGGAGACAGTCAGAGTCATTGAGCTACACAGGTATTTCTTATAACTCTCACTCCTCCTAGCCATAAGCTATACGGGCTGCTACACCCTTTCTGAAGGGTGTCTTTTTGCTTTACCTGTTGTGTCCTTAGCTGTGCAGAAGCTTTTTATCTTAATTAAGACCCATTTGTCTTTGTTGTTGTTACGATGGCCGCTGAAGCCTTTGTCATGAAATCTTTCCCCAGTCCAATATCATCAAGAGTTTTTCCCACACTTTCTTCTAAGATTTTTATCATTTCATGTTTTACTTAGATTTAAATCTTTTATCCATCTTCAGTCAATTTTTGTAAATAGTGAAAGGTGCGGGTCCAGTTTCAGTCCTTTATATGTGGTTATCCAGCTCTTCCAGCACCATTTACTGAACAGGGATTCTTTTCCCCAGTGTATACTTTTGTTGGGCTTATCAAAGATCAGATAGCTATAAGAGACTGGTTTCATCTCTTGGTTTTCTATTCTGTTCCCTGTGTCTTTGCCTCTATTTTTGTGCCAATACTATGCTATTTTGATTACTGTGGACTTGTAATAGAGCCTGAAGAGTGAAGCCTCTGGCTTTGCTTTTATTGATAAGAATAAACTTGGTTATATGGGTTTTTTGTGGGGGGAGTTCCATATAAAATGAAGTAGTATTTTTTCCAGTTCTCCAAAATACAATGTTGGTATTTTAATGGGGATTACATAGAATCTGTAGATTGCTTTTGGTGGAATAGACATTTCAGCAATGTTGATTCCTCCCAGCCAAGAGCATGGTATTCTCTTCTATTTCTGGGGGAACTGCTATTTCTTTTCTTGGGGTTTCATAATTCTCTTTGTGAAGATCCTTCACCTCTTTTGTTAGAGATATTCCTAAGTATTTCATTTTCTTTGAAGCTACTGTGAGAAGAATTGTGTCTTTGATTTGCTTTAAAAATAGTTTTTAAAGCACCAGTCTTATTAAGATTTATGTTGCCCCTCAAAACTGGTCTAACTCATCTTCACTACACAGGCAAGTATAGCAAAGACCATGAACATGGTGTAAAGGCCTGGGTTTATTGCTTACTATAACCTTATTAAGCATGTGTCTATAATGTACTGGGCCTTTGTATTAAGCACTTTGCAAACATGGTCTTTATTTTCCAATGCAATCCCAGAGAGGGGTAATATTATTCTCACTTTATAGACTAAGATTCAGAAGATTTTAGAAAAGTTGATGGTCCAAGACCAAACTAATAATTTCTGGGGTAAAGCTTGGTCTGACCAGTTCCATTGCCTATGCAGTTAATCATAGTGTTTTTTTTTCACTTTAGCATGAATTTTACTTCTAGGAGCCTCTTAAAGTTCTAATTTTTGCCAAGCAATCGATAATGGTCTGGTTCCATCAGCCATGACTCTGCTCCCTTAGTGTGCCTTCCTACAACATAGGGGCTAGAAAGCCTAAAAATGCATCTCACAGATGCTTTTGCGAGGAGGATTCAAATGTTAGACTCCATCATTTAGACTTCCTCCTATATGTGCAGCTAGAAGGCCAAAGAAAGGCAAAGGCCATCTTCTTGCTATTTGGGCTACCTTTTTGTTAGCAAACAAGGTTATGGGAAGTGGGATTGAGGGGTAGTGCCCATTCTCCAGGTTCTTGGGTATCAAAAGGAAACATTGGCAGATGGTGGCTGCCCTTCCTATCCCAGCAGCTAGTCATCAGCTCTATGGGTGTAGAAAGCAGCAGGAATAGAAAGAAACTTTCTGACTAGCTGTAGAATCCTCAGATGGTAGCTGTTGTGTCATGTCCTTGAACTCATATCTTCCATAGGCAGCCTTAGAGATATATGTTCCTTGATGGTTAGTTCTGAATTAGTTTGGAATCAGATGGCTGAGCCTTGAACCCATTCTTCCAGCCCTTCCAAAGATTCTGTAACCATCTAATAACTTCACATGGTTTTCTGTTGAAACTTCCTAGAATAACTTCTGTTTTATTAACTAAACTCATCTTGATTAATACATAAATCAAGATTATTAATATCTACTTTAGAAAACTGAATGGAAAAATTATGTAAAGATATATCACAGTATCTATTTATGAATCTCCTTGTGTATTTTCTTTCTCAATTCTTATTGTAAAACCAAAAGAATGGATACTATGAGCTTGTGTTAAACATAACCAGCATTTCTCTATAAACACATCACCACAAAAATCACATCAAGAGCGTATGAACCTGAAAGACAGAACATTTCTATCCAATTTCTCTCCATTCCCCTGCCTGGTTTTCTTTTGGCTGACTTCCTTCATTTATTTAACATTTATGGAGAGCTTGTTATATGCCAAACATTATATTT
This sequence comes from Galagoides demidoff, assembly GCA_963574575.1. Taxonomy (NCBI): domain Eukaryota; kingdom Metazoa; phylum Chordata; class Mammalia; order Primates; family Galagidae; genus Galagoides; species Galagoides demidoff. Next base: position 40,921 of record CAUYQV010071805.1, on the reverse strand, counting down.
ACACAGTAAGATCATCTTTCTACAAAACAAAAGGCATTCCCTATAAAAGATTGAATTCCTAGTGGACATGAACTTGGGGCTCATAAATGAATTCTTGAAAACATGGAGACATTTCCAGGATCATGAGACGATGTTCCCTTTATGATCTGATCCCAGCAGACACCCTCTCTGTGAAGGTGGATCTGTTAGGAAATGTTGCTCCCCCAGGCAATTCAGTGTGAAGAGGAAAAACATCCCAGGTTCCTAAGGTCATGCATTCAGGAAGGAACATGTCCTGGTTCATGTTGAAACTGGGTTTCTAGTCAATGCTCAGCAGACTGACCCACTCTGCAGGCTGCACCATCTCACCAAAAGGCCAATTATATCACACAAGCAGGAAAGGCCGAACACAAAGAGAAAGAAACATTCTCCCCAATTAAAAGTTGTTTGGGACACTAATGAGAGCCAATGGTCCCCAGGTCCATCAAAGACCCAGGTATTTGGCCTTGCCACTAAAGAAAGTTTACTTCCCTCTCTCCCCTGTGGTAATTAGGCCTAATGGGTATGTTACTAAAGCATGCTTCTCAACTAGTGACTAGGCCTTGTTGACGCCCAAGCGTGGTCTACAAAAGACACCTAGCATTTCCCCTAGTGAGGTCTAGGACAGTCAGGGAGCCTAACAGATTAGTTCTTCCTTTTCTGAGCACCCGATACATATCCTTAACCACACCTGTGGGCTCACTCTTCTGAAAAGATGGAAAGGGTCCAATGATCTATTTCTAGTGACTAAGATTAACACAAAGCCTCAGAAGCCCCCAACACAGCACACCTCCTCCAACACACACACACATGCTGTGACTTTGTGAAAACATGCTTTGTTGGGTACTGGATTCTGTATATTTGTCGAACAAAGGTCACTCCCTTTTTCCTTCATGCCATGGGTGTGATTGCCAGGACCATCCACGTTTGCACACGACATTCTCCTTCCACTTGCTACAAGTCTGGGATGACGACAAGAGAAATCCAGACCCAGAGGAGGAATCAGCACAGGCACCACATGCTGCTTTCACGTCTTCCCGGCTGCCCCTTAAGACAAGGAGTGACAGACCCAAGCTTCCCCATCCTCAGACACAAGTTCACAGTTTACCAAACACTGTAGCAAGTGCTGGTGGGGAGAGAGCCTGAGACAAATGGGAGCTTTTAGAAAAAGACTGGCATTCTTACTTGAATTAAGAATTTGAAGGTAAGACTGGGCACTAATCTGGATTCTCTGCTGATAGTGTTATTTGAGGACTAGCAGGGAAGAGAGGGATCCTGTGCCTTTCAGACTTGCAGCATTATCCCAACCCCAGTATATATGCTAAAAACCCACATGTGTCCACAAGTGATGCCATAATCCACCTCTGTCCACAGGTGATAGTATATTTCCCTGTGTCTGCTCATACACAGAATGAATTTGCTGGGTTCTCCAGAACTGTGATGGTCCCAACGACCCTGGACAGCACAGGGCCAGGCTGAGGGTAAAGCAGGAGGCAGCTCAAAGAGAAGCCCTGTGAAGGAGTGCACCTCAGGACCCTGGGGAGAAAAGGCATTGGCTGCCTGCTCACAGTTCTGTGGTTGTGAGTGGTAAGTCCCTGAGGTCTCTTCAGGCCTTCAGCAAAGTTTCTCTGATGTGCTTTAAGTACCTAACTGAGAGGTTAGAGCCTGTCTTGCCTAAATTGAAACTGCAGAAAAACTGGTAGCACTGGGGAGAAGTGATTCTAAGAATGCAAGAGTAGGTTAGAGCCTCCATCCAGAGAATGACAGACAGGTGTCAGCAGGATGGAACTGTAGCACACGTGAGCACTCCCAAAAGTTTCAGAAATACCTGGGGTAAGATATAACAAAGTTTGCCTTGTTAAAGGATTGGCCGCTCAAGGACCAGAGATGGGAATCTATGGTGATGCTTTTCTTTTTGTCCCCATAGCAGGCCAAGAATTTAGGCAGATTTTAGCATACTATGACCTTGAGATTTCAATAAGGCCTTGGAGGATCTGAAGGGCTCTCAAAAATAGTTGCTTTCTGGAAACCGTTGATTCACCCGCTCCAAGCACTAGAAGGCACAGGCGTGTATAGCCATCTCCCGTGACATTTCACAAGCTAAAAGCAAAGAGCCCATATGTTAAAACATCCCAGTTGATCTTCATTGGGTAAGCCTGAAAAGGACAATGAGTGCAATGGATTCTAGGTCAAGGGACAGCGGGATGCTGGTCTGAAAGAGAATCTCGAGTTCCATCACTTACTCTGAGCACACTCATCTTGTTCTGACTCTGTTCCTCCACTCACAATGGCAGCTGGTGAGGGGTTCACAAGACAATTGCCAACATCCTTTATAGCTTGATGACTCAAAGTAGGAGACAGCTTGATGAAGTTCATGTACTCATTTTCTGAATGACAAACAACAAAAAAATTCACCCAATCTACCTACAGCAAGGCAGCTTGATCCCCAGAGGAAAGGAAACTGGGATTTTGGACTTTTTTCAAGAGTGAACACAAAGAAAGCAAATGTCCTAGAAAAGGCAACAGAGCTTAGAGACAGACGGATCTGAGTACAAAGACTGCCTCCACCAGGAAACGTGCCTCGCTTTCCAGATCAATAAAGTGGGGTTAATTCTACCAACCTCACTGTGCTTTGGCAACAGCAGATAGGATGATGCACTGAGCACCCGCTTAGGAGGAGGCCAAGAAGACTAGGCCATCTGCCTTTACCTCCTTAGCTTCACTTTCCTGCACTCAGGGTCTGGGGAGCTGAGGACCACCACAGCTGGGTTCTGCATGCAGACTAGCGTCTGTAAGGCAGATACACTGCCATGCAGTTTGGAAGGTAGAGCCAGGAGATGCTCTGACCCTGCTGCTTTCAGCTTTCCATGGGTGAGCAAGGTTGTGACCCTTCTATAGTGGTGTCCCATTGTCCAGAGTCCAGCTCCAGGGTCTCAAGAGTTCGCAGTGGTGGTGGGAGTTTCCTGCTCCCAGGTTCCTGACTTTTGAATCATAGCCAGTGCAGTGTGTGTCCTGGAGTGCAACAGGTGCAGTGGCAGCTTCCCTGTACCCTCCTTCCTGGTTAGAATAGAAAATGACATTTCCCTTGTGGGCTGGTCAGGGACCCCAGCCTAGGGCTCACCTCCAAGCATTTCCCATCATCTTGTCAGCACTACCTTCCCATACTAATCCCTCCCACTTAAAACTCCACGAGTCTTTCTTGATTCCTCCACTGAACAGTTATGCACACCATGGAGAACAGTAAAACTTAACTATGTCTAGAATTCCAGCTGAGACTCTACTCTGTGCTGGGTCCTTATATGCGTGTTATTTTAACTCAAACAACTCTGCAAGGGGTGATTATTACTTTATTATCTCTACACACAAAGAAGTTAAATGATTCACCTAAGTTCACTCGACTAATAAGTGACAGGTGGGTATTTCACAAAGCTAACTCATAAGAACACAGAAGCATCTCAGACCTAACAAAAATAAAAGCCTCATTGTGTTTTTGCTCTTCTCTACTAATACCATGCCAAAGCCCATCCAGAGAAGAACAGACTCCTGCATGGCCACTGAGGACAATTAGCTGTTTTTGGAAGCTGTCCACCTGATGAATGGTGAGATGCAAAAATCAACAGAAATGTACTTTTAAAAATAAAAAAAAGAAGGGCAACCACTATTAATGACGCTAGAACCGGATAAAACAGAGCTCTCCAAGGCTGGAACTCAAGTTATAGACTATGGCAACCATAAGAGTGACCTTTAGTGCCAAGAAGTATAATTAACCAAGGGCCTGGCCACCTGCCCACCTGTGCACCCTGCAACTGGGTTCCTGCAAGACACCATACTCCTCTGAGTGTTAACTTTGACCCCCAAACTCCCCAGTGATCTTGACAAACCTTCCTCACACTACATGGCACTCGGTATGCTTCTGCCCAACCTTCCCAACCTCCCCTCTTCACGGGGGTCAGATCTCAGGGTGAGCAGAACCTCGCCCACCCATTCCTGATAGTCTTCATTTTCTCTCACACAAGTGTGTCCCCTGATGAAATCTTTGCATTTTTAACCCTATTTTGGCATGTGCCTCACATGGACCTGGATTAACACATGGAATCCAGCATTAGAGCTGGTAGCCCATGGAACCTTCTACCCTCCCATTGAGGAAACAAGAATTACATTTTATTTCATAATATAAGATGCATAAGCATACTGAATGTACTGTGACCCAAGTCCAGAGCATGAGAGGTAATGTTCTTCAGCAGCTAAAACTGTTCACCACCACCTCAAGTCTAAATGGGTAGAGGGTATTTTAAATAACATCTGAGACAGGAGACAGAATTGCTAAACCCATCTCTACTCCGAGAAGGAAAGCATGTGTTTGCTTTTGCTCCGGCAATTCTTTTAGATTCCTTTATTCTTAATACAATAGATAATGAGAAGTCTGAGTTTGTGGGACAGTTAAATCCAAAGAGACCTAGAGAACCAAAGAATTCACTCTATGCCTCATGGGAGGACTTTCCTTATATTCTGTGGCCATTCTGCCTCATATAACGCATTCTAAAGGCTTAAAATCACAGTGTTTTGTTTATAAAATTGTTCCTTAGCAAACCCAAGAGCCCACTCACAATAACAGGGCTATTGACAAAAATAAAGTGCAGTGTGGGGAAGCTGGTCCCTCCTTCCTGCCCTGTTATCCATGTGGAGGTCAAACGATCAACTCGGAAGGAAGGCTGAGAGGCATAGCTTAACCCACCTGAGAGAACTAAGCAAATAACTCATCGAATGTGAAATGAGGTCCAGTGCTCTGCACTAATACCCAGGTGAAGGATTAGACCCAAGTTTTCACTGAATATTCTTCACTGGAGATGCAAGTCCTATAATCATGTGGATTCACTCTGTCTGCCGAACATTAAAATGACAGTCTTAGACCAGAGCTTTAGCAGGGGCTTAGCAGCCTCTCTCCTTTCTGCCTTTAATGACAAAAAAAAAAAAAAGAAAACCACAAATAATGCCTAAAACACAAGGAAGAGAGCCTGTTTTCTGCAAAAGGCAGAATTTACACTTAAAACAATAAACCAACTAGATCTTAAATTACCAATGTTCTTAGGCCACTTCTATCCTTTACAGGAGAGAGGTAGAATTTTGTAAGACAGAGTTCTAAGGAATTACCTGGAAATAATAAGTGCTGAAATATGGTCCATTTAAGGCAATGTGTCTATCTTTGTTGCTTTCACTATTGCTCAAATGACCTATCTGGCCTTAGATTATCGCTGTATGCCCACTTTGAGAATATTCAGGGTTATGACTCTTAGTTATCAGGTTTTTAGCGCCCAGTCTTATAGTAAGTACCTTCAACAAATGAAGGAACAGGTGAATGAGTATAGCCTCTTTAAGGGTTAAAGCAATGTACCCTTATGTTTTATAGCTAAATCTTTTGAATATACTTATTAAAAATTCCTCAGGAAACATACAATGGAATATTATTCAGCCTTAAAACAAAATTCTGGCGCAAGCAAGGTTCGCATAGCTGAACCTTGAAGTCATTATGCTTAGCAAAATCAGCCAGACACAGAAAGACTAATAGTATGGAGTTCACTTACACGAGGTATCCAGAGTGCCTAAATTCATGGAAACAGAAAGTAGGGGGTTACCAGAGATGGGGGAAGGAGAATGGGGAGTTGTTTAATAGTTATAGAGTTTTAGTTTTGCAAGATGAAGAAGTCTGCAGTTTGGTTGTACAACAATATGAATATATCTAATACTTCTGAACTGTACACTTAAAAATGGGTAAGATGGTAAATGTTCTATGTCTTTTACAATTAAAAAAATTTCTTAATGTAAAGAATTTACTAAGAGATTGCATTTTTCTTCAGACTCTCTTACCAATGCCACAAACATTATGAAAACCACAGGTGAAATTCACAAAGCCCATTTATTCATATTTGGTGAGAGAAAAAAATCTTAGCAAGAGGTAAACCTGACCAGAGCCATTCCCATTTTTAATTCCAACGGCTCTGAGTAAAGGAAAGGATTTATGAGGGAGAAGAAAATGTTAGAAAGATGCCAGGCAACATGTTCCAAAGTAGTGCTTAACAAAGTTTTGGAGTAGTAATGATAGAAATACTAATCTGATTTCTTTTCAACTAGCCCACCCACAGGCATGAGTGTCTCTCTCTACCAGATCCTCTTGAGAGACAAAGGATTCCTCCTCTCATCTTTTAACCAAATGTTCTCCTGATAAGCAGATAGTATCCACATTTATAACATAATGTTTCCTTGGCTAAAAAGGATTAGAACGTGGACACTGAAGTTGAACAAAGGACCCCGAATAAAAGGGCCACAATAGGAATCCATCTTGAATTTGGTAAATCACCACACAAAGGGAATGACATTCATTCCAGGGTTTAGTTGAGTATTAGTGTCCAAAATCTACTAAGCTATTAATTAGAGAAAATGGTATCCTTTTATACCTAATACATACCACTGTGGTATGACTTGTTGTCCTGTGTATATGTTGTTCCCTCACTAACTGTGGGGACTTCCATCTTGGAAACTATCATGAGTGTCAAAATCGGCCATGGTCAATATTAAAAGGGCAAAGAAAATAGAGAATTAAGAGGAGAAAAGAATTCAAATGGTATCAAATATATTTTTATTTCAGAATATCAGGGGTACAAATGTTTTGTTTACATATTTTGTTTTTATATAGATTGAGTCAGTTATACACATAACTGTGCCCTTTACCCAGAGAGCGTGCACTGTACCAAATAGGTATGAATTTACCCATACTCCCCACCCCTGCCCCCAGCATGATTTTCATTGATATTTACTTCCATATATGTGTACGTAAGTGTTGACCGATTAGTTCCGATTTGGTATTGGGAACATGTGTTTGTTTCTCCATTTTTTGTGATATTTCATTTAGAAGAATGTTTTCCCAGTCCATCCAGATCGTCACAAAAGATATTAGATCACTACTTTTTATGGCTGAGTAGTACTCCATAGTATGCATATTCTACAATTTATTAATCCATCCATGAATTATGAACTCTTGGGTTGTTTCCATGTCTTTCTGATTGTGAATTGTGCCACTATACACATTCAAGTACAGGTGTCCTTTTTACAAAGTTACCTTTTTTCCTTTGACTATATACCCAGCAGCAGGATTGCTGGATCAAATGATAGGTTCTAGTTTAAGTTCTTTGAAGTATCTCCATACAACTTTACACAGAGATTGTACATGTTTGCAGTCTCACCAACAATATATATGAGTTCCTTTCTCTCCGCATCTGCACCAGCATCTTTTTGGAGGGGACTTCTTTATAAAAGCCATTCTCATTGGAGTTAGGTGATATTTCAATGTGGTTGTGATTTGCATTTCCCTAATGATTAGAGATTTTGAGCATATGTTCATGAGTTTGTTGACCATGAGTCCATCTTTACTTGAAAAATTTCTGTTTATGTCTTTTGCCCACTTTTTCATTGGGTTGTTTGGTTGTTTCATGCTAATTTGCTTGAGTTCTTTGTCGATTTTGGCTATTAATCCTTTATCAGATGTATAACATCTAAATATTTTCTCTCATTCTATGGGTTGTCTGTTTGCTCTTTTGAGTGTGTCTTTGGTTGTACAAAAGCTGTTTAATCTGATCAGGTCCCATTTATTTATTTTTATTGTTGCTGTGACTGCTTTGGGGGTCTTCATGATAAATTCTTTGCTTAAGCCAATATCTATAAGCATTCTTCCAACATTTTCTTCTAGAAGTCTAACGGTTTCCTGCCAGAGGTTTAAGTCTTTTATCCATCATGAATTAATTTTATAAGTGCTGAGAGGTGCAGATCCTGTTTCGGTCTTTTACATGTGGCTATCCAGTTTTCCCAGCACCATTTATTGAACAGGGATTCTTTTCCCTAGTGTATGTTTTTTTTATCTATTTTGTCAAAATCAGATGGGAATATGAGGATGATTTCATATCTGCATTCTCTGTTCTGATCCATAGGTTATACATATAACCAAAAAACAGCATTTGTTCCCCTAAATCTGTTGAAATAAAGGAAAGAAAAAGAAAAGACATTTTGGAAAATTCTAAGTACATGTCATGGTCTCTTAACCTAAAACACAGCAAAACAAATCATAAAAATAAATTAAATTTATATTTAATAATAAAAACTGATAGTTGTATGTTATCTTCCAGTTTACAAGATTGTCTAAACATGTTATTGTGTTGATAACACAATGCTGCTACCCTGCAATGGATGAATTATTACTATCATCCTGGTTTTATAGCTAATGTGCTGAAAGTGAGAAAAAGCCAGCCAACATTTATTGAGCACTCATTTTGGTTCTATGCAAAGCATTGTCACATAAGGAGCTTAAAAATGTCACCTGCCTCAGTCATCTCACTCAGAAAGTGGAGTGTCTCCACCATATCACACATTCATTGCCAGAGTCAGGACACACACCTGGTGTAGAGCTTCTCTGCTGCCACTTGCTTCCTCAACCCATCAACCAGGGAGGCCTCTTCCCTATACAAGTCCATGGACTGAAAACGCTGTATTCTTCAGGCTCTCATTACTGCTTTCTTTTTTTTGTAGCTGCCACAGACTTCTCTGTCTCATATCTTTGACTTAATGTGATTGCTGCTGAGTTTGGCACTTCATTATTTTCAAATGACAGGACAATCAGCTCCCAAGACGATATTGTTTGGACAAAGTAAGCAATTGTTAAGATTAAATTACATATTAACAACAGCCCTTCCCATTAGAACTCTTTAATATTGTAGCCTTGGGGATGTATTCTATTTTAGTTTCATCTTCTGAGCTAGACAGAAGTATTTTTTCTGGTGATGCTAATACTGTACCTCATCGTAAAACAAAACATCTCCTTAAAGATACAGATGACTATATAATAAAAGTATGATCTAAGAGTCTTAGGATAGATTTAAAGATTCAAAGTGAGATTTATTAAATGGTAAAAGAATCATGGACTTGCGTGGTGGGTGGAGGGAGGGTGATTAGTGGGATCACCTCTATGGTTTATCTTACAAGAGTACAAGTGAATCTTTCTAAAAGTAGAATATAAATGTCTTAACACAGTAACTAAGAAAATGACATAATGGCATGTTAACCAATTTTATGAAAATATTTCAAATTGTATATGAAACCACCACACTGTACCCCATGATTGCATCAATGTACACAACTATCATTTAATTAAAAAAAAAAAAGAAAAGAATCATGGACTTCTTTCCTTCTCCAACTACCCTTCTTAAACCAACAACAGTACTCCATCTCCAATTCTTCCTATCTCCTTATTCTTTTTCTCTATACACTTATCTGATATGCTATCTATGTTATTTCTATCTCCCTCATGACAGTGTCAGCTCCATAAGGCCAGAGACTCTGTCCCTTTTATTCACTGTTCTATCCCCAGTACCTGGAATAGCGTCCAACACATGGTAGACAAGTGGACTAAGGCTTATCATACTGGGGGAAGTGGGGAATTCTTTAGAAAAAGACACAAACTACAAATTTAAAAATTAGATATGAACTGTGTCAATATCAATATTTTAGTTGCGATATTGTACTGTTGGTTTCTGATGTTACCATTGGGGGAAATGGGATGAAAGGTACACGTTGTTTCTTACAACTGCACATGAATCCCCAAGGATCTCAAAATAAAAATGTTCAATTGAAAATAAGCATATAAACATTAAATGTGTAAGAGAATATTTATTTATAATGATAAAAAACATTACAAGAAATTAAACAATAAAACCCTGGCAAATGCCACATATATTGTAACATCCAAAGTATTTCTCTGCATTAATTCCCTGGCAAGCCTCTACAGCCTTTTTCCTTCATCATTTTGTCCATCTGCACTTGATCATATAATAATGACTTTATCAATATCTATCAAAGAGAATATTAAAAAAAATCTTTTCTCTAGAATTGTTGACTGCATTTAGTTTAGGAAAGCTTCTTTCAACTTTGCTGGTTGAAACTACTGGTAATGTCATGAAACTGTTTTGGTTGTTGTCAAACTTGTGAAAATACCTATCGCTTGCATGTGTGAGATGTAAGATTGTGGGCATTTCAAGTTTTCTTAGTGACTAACCTTACATGCTCTTTGAATTTGAGACCCTCATTAACCACTTTATAAATAATGGCCATATTGGAGTGACTTATTATGGGTTTATGTTATCTCTGAATATGTCAAAATTTTAAGTCAAATAAGCATGAAATGAATAAGAGCTATATGCATGGGCCTGAGTGAGGCCATTTAAGAGGCAAAGGTGTGCATGGCATGAGCTCCAGTTGGAGTTGAGGGTGGTGTGTAAGGGCAGCAGTGGCTGAGACTCCAAGAGAATCAATCACGTTGGAACTAGAAAGGGCAGTAGGATTAGCATGAGCACTGGCGAGTATCTGAGGGTACCTTGAAGATGTCTCTGAATGAAAGAATCCACTGAATGAGAAAGATCCACTGTGGTGGATCCCTGGCAACAGAGACAGATCGCTTGAGCTTTGCCACATGAGCTCTCCTGCATCTTTATAGCAACAAGTTAGCTGCATGGGTAAACATACCCCACTAAACTCAAATGCAATAAATCCTCAACTCAACCTTCTCATCATCTGGGTCTCATGTTTTTCAGCTCTTCCAACCCCATCCAAAATGAGAGGAAATGGTGTGACGGAAGTCTGAGAAGAAAGCAACAGTTGTCTTAACCAATAGTGGCTTAAATATGTGACTTTTGCAAATTTTACAAAATTATGTGAGCATGTTAATGTATTGCTTTGGACCCCTCCCAGGGATTTGGAGGGAGATGGTCTCTCTCTTGCCCATCTTCAACTTGATATGAATCTGCCTTCTAAGGCCTTAATAAATATTTGTTGAATAAATGAATGAGTGCATATTTGAGGGCTTCCTGGGGTGTCCAACCTTTTCTTTTTTTTCTGCTGCACGTTGGGAGAACAAGATTGTCTTGAGCCACACATTAAATACACAAACACTAAGGAAAGCTGATGAGCAAAAAAAGAAAAAGAAAAAAATCTGTGCACAATTTTCACAATATCTGACACCACAGATAAGCTAAGCAGGCCCGATTATCCATGTGCAGCCCATAGGTCAAAGATCGGATACCCCTGAATGAGCATGTCCAAAGAATACTTCCGAATTACACCAGTAACTTTTAAAACAAACCAAGAAATGATGAAATTAAGAGGTTAAGATTCAGAAAACATGTGAAAGGTGTGAATAACCAGGGGAAAAAGTATGAGTATAACCCATGAGACTGAACTCAGAGAAGCCACTTGGCAGGAGCCCTGCAAGGGAACTTCACAGATTCTCCAGAATCAAAACGATGTGCTCAAAAATGTCTTTGGAATTCAAAAAATATATATTAGCCTGGTGCGGTGGCTTACACCTATAATCCCAGCACTTGGGAGGCCGAGGCAGTGGATTGCCTGAGCTCACAGGTGCAAGACCAGCCTGAGCCAGAGCAAGACTTCAATAGCCTGGCATTGTGGCAGGCGCCTGTAGTCCCAGCGACTTGGAAGGCTGAAGTAAGAGTGTCACTTGAGCCCAGAAGTTTGAGGTTGCTGTGAGCTATGATGCCACAGCACTCTACCAAAGGTGTCAAAGTGAGACTCTGTCTCTAAATAAATAGATTAAAACTCTCACATATGGCACATGATAAATATATGCTGACTGGCTAAATGACAGGGATAATGATGGGACACATTATCCTTCCCCTATGAACCTGACATACCAGTCCAGGTCAGTCTCAAAGTGACCCCCACGTTTGCCTGCAAGGACACTCTTCTGACTTGTTTGGGAACAAGAAGGAATGGCCTACAGACCGCCCTGCCCCCGGAAGCAGGTTATTTCTGCGGCAGGGTATTGTATGTGTATATTAAGCTGCATGTTATCTGCCTTCCATCTGTTTCATTGGGGGTAGGAGCAAAACTGGCAGAAAGAGCTCCAAGAAAGTCACAGGCACACCCAATTAACCTGAAACCCAACCACACACGGAAATAATGACCTATCAAACGAGAAAAGTGAAGGCCATGTATTCGCAGCTTGCTGTAGCAGGGGAGTCAGCCCGCATCAGCTGTGTTGGGCAGAGATTCGAACGCAGGCAGGACAGTGGAGAGCTTCATAGAGGCCAAAGGGACGTCTTAGGTGTGCCCGGATTGGAGGCTGTTGGCCTCGGGCAGCCGAGGAGGCTGCCTAGGACAGGGCAGCTCACGTGATTGGTTAGGGGCCATGTTTGGCTTTCTCTGGTTGGTCCTAAATTGGCAGCCATCGATTTGAATCTAGTCCCCGCTGGCCATTTGGAGCAACTGTTAACAGAGGTTATGGCTGGCTTCCTACGCTTATTGTAGGTAAGGGATTGGTTTCCTGGGCAGACTGCTGTAGGTTGTGGGTCAGAGTTCTGTATTAATACATGGTCCAGCCATTTTCCATCTTATAGTCAGTCTCTAACACACCATTTGGTGTGGAATGGAAAAGCTTTCTGGATAGGGATAGCTCCTCAGATACAGAATGTGCAAAAGGGTGTGTGCGTTGGAATGGGTCGTTTTTTCTCAGAAAACAACTGTTAGCTCCATGACGCGAGAGCTCGTTAAAGGGTAAACAGAAGTGCAGGGTCCGAGCTGCATGAAGGCCATTCGTGGTATTAGGAGTCGTATAGTTAAGTGCCCACACACTGGGCTGGAAATTTCTCCGTTTAAGTATTTTCAAAATAAAAAAGCACAAAGAAGGTTCAGTTCACATTGAGCCTGCCCCACCTACCCTGATCTTGTACACTCAGGAAAAAAGAAACAGATCTGTGACCGCATTAGGGTCGGAGAGGTCATTATTTTGAGCCATACATGATGGCAATAACCTGGGCCACAGTCTCCGAAGTGAATCCAGATTGTCGCTTACAGAAGAGCACTCTCATTTTGTTTTCTATGTGAGCCCAATTATTTAAGGCAAAACTGTCTTTCACATTAAGAACCCAGTGGGCAACTGGTAAGCTTTGAATAAATTGCACTGGGGGGTCCATTTTCAGGCTCTGTTATATAAAACGGCCATTACTTGCTCGGCTAGGTAAGGGGAAACAAAAACGGCATGTATTATTCTACAGGTCACGTGCAAACAACCGAAGCTCAAAGGCATTTTTAAAATGCAGCCTTGCCGTCCTAATCTTTGCAGCTTCCCTGGCCTCTATGAAGTGGAATGGGGCACGGCATGGACACACTAAATTAGCCCCAGATGCTGGTAAAATGATCGTCTCCACAAACCAGACAGGGCACCCTTCGCAGGAAGACCCTTTCCAGGAGTAGTGACAAACCATTTCCTCTCCTTCCAGAAAGGGCCGGTTAACTGAATGTTTGGCTCCACAGAGAAGAGCAGCGATGAGGAGAGCGAAGATGAACCTCCCGGCTGCCCAGGGAGCAGACCTGAAGCAAAGAAGCGCTGCTCACTTCAGCTGTACTGCCTGGGTCAGTTAGCAGTGCAGCCCTTTGATCCACGAGGAAGAAAACCCCAACCCTTAGGCTGAGTGACTCTCACTCAGATACCCTGCAAGATGATTGTGGATCTCAATTTCTTTATGTGTTTGAAAATAATCTGAGCCGCTCCCTCGCACAGTAGGTCATAGGCACATTTGCAGAGAGGATTCACAGCACAATGACCAGAGACGGGGGCTTTATTTCTTTCAGCTTCAGTCATCTGCCTGAGAGTCGGATTAGACTGGTCCAGCCTCCAGAAGTCATCCTTAGAGAAGGCCTGTTGGAAGGATGGGTGTCCTGCCAAGGCAACACATCTTTGACTTTGATTTTACATGGATTCCAATCATTTTAGCACCTTTTCTAAGAAGATTGTTCTTCCCTGTAACTTCTTCGCACATTTGTTAAAAATCAACCGGCTATACTTGCATGAGTCTATTTCTGAATGTTCCATTGTTCTAGTACCTAGTCCTTCACCAATACCCCATAAGTCTTAATTTCCACAGCTAGGTATTAAGTCGTTATAAGTCAGAATAAGCGATTCATGTCACTGTTTTCTTCTCTTTCAGTATTATGTTGGCTATTCTGTATTTTTTTCCTTTCCATATCAACTTTAGAGTAATTTTATTTATATCTGCTGAAAAATCTTCCTGAAATTTTGATACAAATTGCATTAAAACTGTATATCGATTAGGGAAGAATTGACATTTTTACTTTGTTGTACTTTTTAACGCATGAACATGGTCTAACTCTCCATTTATTTAGATCTTCTTTAATTTCATTCATTAGCATTGTAGTTTTCCGCATGTAAGTCCTACACGTTTTATGTGATTTATACCCAAGTATTTCATTTTTTAAACAGTTATAAGTGGTGGTTACATTTTTTATTTTGGTTTCCATGTGCTTATTGTAATATATATATATAAATACAACTGATTTCGTATGTTTATCTTATATTCTGTGACTTTCCTGGACTCACTTATTAGTACTAGGGAGGTTTTTGGTAAATTCCTTGGGGATTTTCTATGTAGACCCTCCTATCATCTTCAAACAGAAAAAAATTCATTTGTTGCTTTTTAATCTACAAGTCTTGTATTTCCTTTCCTTGCCTTGTTGTGTTATCTAGAACTTCTAGTGCCATGTTGAATAGCAGTGGTGAAAGTGAACATCCTTGCTTCGTCCTAGTCTCACAGCAAAAACATTCAGTAAAAGGTATGTTTCTAAATTCAGCGGCTGCCTATCCTTCGCTGGGTGACCTTCACAAACTCACTTAAGTTTATGAGTCTCAGATGCCTCCTATCCAAAACAGCAATAATAACCACTTTATAAGTCTTATAGAAATAAATTGGAGCACATAAACTATCCAGAGCACATAAATTAAACTATCCAGAGGCATGGTGGCTCATGGCTATAATCCCAGTGCTTTTAGAGACTGAGGCAGGAGAATTACTTGAGGCCAAGAGTTTGAGACCAACCTGGGCAACATAACAAGACATCCTTTCTTAAAAAAAAATAAAATAAAATATATATATATACACATAGAGAGAGAGAGATATACTTAGTAAGCTGGGGCTTGAACACAAAGAGTTCATGGTCACAGTGAGCTATTACGATGCCATTGCACTCCAACTTGAGTGACGGAGCAAGACCCTATCACTAGGAAAAAAAATGCATCCAACACAGACTCAAGTAACTAGAGACTTTTCAGTCTAAATTTCAATCCAGAATTACTATATAAACAATTTTATGTTCATAACAGTAAAACACTATTATAGTCCAGTTCAGGGGTAGAGGGAAGTGGGAGGGGGAAGAAGGGAGAACGTATGCCAGAAGGAGGGAGGACGTGAGATGGGATCTCGCCTAATTTACAGGGTTGCTCCCTGTGTGAGGGGCTCTTCTACAAATGGAACTTTACCCTGGAAGTGAGAACAATGTAACCTAAATATTGTACCCGCTTATTAATTTGAATAAAGCTAAAAATTATAAATAAACTTGAATTCAGGGGAGAAAATACAAGGGAATTTACTACTCAGATTATGCATGGCCATCTTTTAATAAAATATACATTCTTTTAATAAAATACATGAAATCTTTGGTGATTTTCTATGTGCTCTCTAGGATTCATAGGTTGTCATGAAGTAAATTAAACTCAGGTTGAAAAAATTTAAAAGAGTACCTCCTGTCTCCAGAGAGCATTCAGTTATCAGCAAACCAGCCACTTTATCCTACCTAAAGTTTATCAGAGCCCTTGAGTCAGAAAATGCTTGCTGTTGCCAATCAGACGCTGCTGGTTTAATCAAGCTGTCAATTGCTCCAAATGCTATGACTTGCAGACAGATGCTCTGAAGGATGAAAAGTGAAATGGCATCTTGCTATTTATAGCTATTGTGTTTGTTATACCTGATATAGCTACCACAATTCAAAATATTCAGTTGAATAATTTGAGGAAGGTTTCCAATTTGGAGAATCCTCACTGTGATGCAAATCCCCTTAAAGGCACTCATTGAAGGTAAGGCTTGTATGAAATATTTTTTCTTCATAATGTTTTTCCAGCACAGAAAAAAAAAATTAGCTTTCATATTGATTCTCTGATTTATCATATATATAGAAAATTCTCTAACCTATACCCAGAAAATCTACCTTGACTGTCAGAACAAAGCAATAGGAAAAAATGACAGAACCATGTTTATCGCACCACAGTGAATGAGGGGTAAATATTTGTAGTAGTTGGTACAAACCATAGAAACCAAGCTGGCTAATCAAGTAAGAGAGGAACTTTTTGGACAGTGTGCTGATAGCCTCTGCCTTTCTGCCTCTGGTCTCACCATTGCAGCTCATGGTCAGTTTCTGCCTGCATGTCTGGCTGCCCACTTCACCTTTTAGCAGGTGCTGGTGACCGAGGGTTAACAACCCTCAGGCAATGACTAATATCAATTAGTATATAAATACTCCAGCTCCTTCATCCACTGGGTAGGATTACTGTGAGGTGAAAGTTCTACGTTGGATCCCATAACTCCCCAGCAGGATTGAGTTCCAATTACCCACAGTTATCTTGTTTGAAAACACACCCCTTATCAGCTATCTTCTCTTCTTTGTCTCCTTTCTCTTCTCCCCTACTATAGCATCTGAGTATAAACTTAGATGAAAGGATAGTGAGTAACTTGAAGAGTCAATGGGAAAAATGACTACTGAGGCTTGGGAAACAGGCCAGAATCAGGGAGTCAGGGAGCAGGGATTCTCACTAGTTCACAAGGCAGGTGTGGTTCAGTTAGAACCTCATCAGTGTCACCATTGTCACTCCCACTCCAGAGAGTGTTGCCTGTCAGAACACCTCACGCATTGCCACTGATTGACAATAACTCCAGCCCCATTGCTAGTTGCCCTAAACTGTCCTTCTTTGGGTTGCTAGTTCAAGGATCAAAATCAAAGAGAAGAGCAAAGAATTGTCCAGGTCTGAGTACATGATCACATACCACACCCAGGTGGTAAGAAAAAGGAATGTCTGTTTACCTTTGGTCTTTATAGTTAGAGGTGATGCTGTGCATTTTCAAAATGATGGCATTTTAGAATCAATGAAATCTAGATATATACATACACACATATGCTAATATACATTTGCAAAATATAGTATTTTATTTCATCCTGGTGCACAGAATTCCGTGTACATAACAATAACTCACCTAGTGTCTTTTCTTATCACTTCAAAAAATTAAGGGGATATAGGTATCTTTTTCTCTTTTTTTTTTTTGGCAGTTTTTGGCAGGGGCTGGGTTTGAACCTGCCACCTCTGGTATATGGGGCTGGCACCCTACTCCTTTGAGCCACAGATGCTGCCCATGGTGTTAATATAGGTATCTTTTATTACATGGATGAATTATATCATGCTAAAATCAGAGCCTTCAGTGAACAGGTCGCCAGGGCAGCATACATTGTACCCAATAGGTAGATATATATCCCTCCCTCCTTCTTGATTTCCAATGACCATTACCCTCTTTATGACCATATGTATCTCTTATCTACCTCCTACCGATAAGTGAGAACATGTGCTATTTGTTTTTCCATTCCTGTGATAAGGGTCTTAGGATAAGGGTCTCCAGCTCCATCCAAGTTGCTGTAAAAGACAATATATTTCATTCCTTTTTATGGCTGAATAGTATGCTATGGTATATACACGTGTGCATGTGTAAATATAGAAAATGTGCATGTATACAAACGCACACACACACAGATTTTCTTTACCCACTCCTCAGTTGACAGGTGTTTAGATTAGTTCCAAATCTTTGCAATTGTGTATTGTGCTGTGATAAAGATTCAGATGCTAGTCTCTTTTTAATATAATGACTTCTTTTCCTTTGAGTAGATACTCAGTACTGAGATTGCTGGATTGTTCTACTTTTAGTTCTGTGAGGAATCTCCATACTTCTTTCCATAGCAGTCGTACTAGTTTACGTTCCCACCAACATTACATAAGCATTCCCTTTACACTGCACCAACATCTATTGTTTTTTTTTTTTACTTTTTAATAACGGCAATTCTGACAGATGGTATTTCATCATGATTTTAATTTGTATTTCCCTGATGATTAGTGATGTTGAGCATTTTTTTTCCACATGGTTCTTGGACATTTGTTTATCTTCTTTTGAAAAAAATCTGTTCATGTCTTTTGACCACTTTTTATGGAGTTGTTTGGTTATTTTTTTCTTTGCTGATTTGAGTTTTCTGTAGATTCTGGGTATTAGCCTCTTGTCAGATATATAGTTAGTGAATGTATCATTCCACTCTGTAGGTTTGCTATTTACTCTGTTGATTATTTCCTTTGCTGTGCAGAAACTTTTCAGTTTAATTAACTCAACATTTATTTATTTTTGTTGTTGCTTTATTTGTCTGGGGGATCTTACTCCTAAATTCTTTGTCTAAGCTAATGTCTAAAAGAGTTTTTCTAAGTTTTCTTTTAGAATTTTTATGGTTTCAGGTCTTACACTTAATTTAAGTCTTTACTCATCTTTAGTTCATTTTTTATATAATGAGCAATAGAGATATTAGTTTCATTTTTCTGCATGTGGATATCCAATTTTTTCAGTACAATTTATTGAATAGGGAGGGTATCCTTTCTCCAGTGTATGTTTTTGTCTGCTTTGTCAAAAATCATTTGATTGTAGCTATATGGCTTTATTTCTGCATTCTCTATTATGTTCTATTGGTCTATGTGTCTACTTTTATACCAGTATCATGCTGTTTTGGTTGCTCTAACTTTGTAATATAATCTAAAATCAGGTAATGTGATGCCTCCAGATTTGTTCTTTTTTTTTTTTTTTCCCAGATTTGTTCTTTTTGCTTGGGATGCCTTGGTTATTTAGGCTCAGTTTGGGCTCTATATGAAGTTTGGGATTTTGTCTACATCTCTGAAAAATAAATTTAGTATTTTGATGTGAATTTTATGGAATCTATAAATTACTTTGGGCAGTATGGAAATTTTACCCATTTTGATTCTTCTAATCCATGAGCTTGGGATGTTCTTCCATTTGTGTATGCCTTCTATGATTTCTTTCATCAGTGTTTTGTAGTTCTCTTTGTAGAGATCTTGCACTTCCTTGATTAAACATGTTTCTAGGTATTTTATTTTCCTTGCAACTATTGTAAATGGTATTGAGTCTTAATTTGACTCTCAGCTTAACTTACAAGTGTATAGAAATGCCATTGATTTGTGTACATTAATTTTATGACCTGAGACTTTGCTAAATTTTTCAATCCCTGGAGTCATTGATAGGAGACTTTAGCAGGGATCCTCAAACTTTTTAAGCAGGGGACCAGTTCACTGTCCCTCAGACCGTTGGAGGGCCGGATTGTGGGCCCCAGGACAAGTTAGCTGCTAAGTAGGACAGGCAGCGGCGGCAAAAACACCCTGTGGGCCCGATAAATGGCCTAGGTGGGCCGTATGTGGCCCACGGGCTATAGTTTGATGATGCCTGCTTAGGGTTTCCTAGATATAAAATTATAAATATTATCAGAAAACAGGGATAGTTTGACATCTTCTTCCCCAATTTGGATGCCTTTTTCTCTCTTGCCTGCTGCCTCTTGCTAGGACTTTCAGTTCATAGAAGTGGTGACAGTGGACACCCTTGTCTTGTTCCAGGGGGAGAATATTTTCAACTTTTCTTCATTCAGCATGATGTTGGCTGTAGGTTTTTCAATCATGTATATATATGGCTTTTATAATTTTGAGGTATTCTCCTTCTATGCATAGTTTGTTGGGGATTTTTATCATTAAGGGGTGGTGGGTTTTATCAAATAAAAATTATCAAATAATTTTATCAATTATTTTCCATATTTATTGAGATCATATTGTCTTTATATTTAATTCTCTTTGTGTGGCAAATCACATTTATTGATTTGTGGATGTTGAATCATTCTTGCATTCTGGGATAAAACCCACTTGATTGTGGTGAATGTTTTTTATGTGCTGTTGGATTCCATTTTCTAGTATTTTGTTGAGAATTTTTACATTTATGTTCATAAGGGATACTTGTCTGTAGTTTTCCTTTTTGTTATATCCTTTCCTGGATTTGGTATCAGAATGATACCAGTTTTACTGAATGGATTAGGGAGGATTCTATGCTTCTTTGTGTTATGGAACAGTTTCAGATAGTTTTCCCCCTTAAAAAACTTACAACACCAAATTATTTTTATTTTTTAATAGACTAATAGCTCCAAATATGTCCTGTTTGCGTAGGTATGCCCATCGTCTAACTCAGTGCTAACCATATAATAGATCCAGAACACATGTATTTACTAAATAAATGAGTAATTTGGTGCATGAGAACAAACCTGCTAAAAAAAGGTCTGTGTTCTGTGTTGTTCCATGGGTTCTGACATTTAAATATATCTCCAAAATTTGTTCTTTCAATGCTTTTTAAAATGAATTTATTTATTTATTTTACAGAATATTAAAGGGTATACATGTTTTATTTATATACTTTGTTTTTGTACAGATTGAGTCAAAGTTATACATTTATGTGTACCCTTCACCCAGATAGTGTGCACTGTACCCAACAGGTGTGAATTTACCCATGCCCTCCTCCCTTTTCACCACAGCTTAATTCTCATCAAGATTTACTTCCATATGTGCATGTAAGTGTTGATCAGTTAGTTCCAACTTGGTATTGAACATGTGTGTTTTTTTCCTCCATTCTTGTGATGTTTCACTGAGAAAAATGATTCCAATTCCCTCCAGGATGTCCAAAAAGGTACTAAGTCATCTTTTTTATGGCTGAGTAGTACTCTATAGTATGCATATACCACATTTTATTAGTCCATTCATGTATTGGTGGGCACCTGAATTATTTCCATTCTTTGTGATTGTGAATTGCACCACCATAAACATTCAAGTGCAGGTGTATTTTTATAAAATGACTATTTTTTCCTTTGGGCATATACCCAGCAGTAGCATTACTAGATCAAATAGTAGGTCTACTTTAAGTTCTTTGAGGCATCTTCATACAATTTTCCATAGAGGTTGCACTAGTTTGCAGTTCCACTAACAGTGCATAAGAGTTGCTTTCTCTCTGCATCCACACCAGCATTGATTCCTTAGGGACTTTTTTAGAAAAGTCATTCTCATTGGAGTTAAGTGATATTTCAATGTGGTTATGATTTGCATTTTCCCTAATGATTAGAGATGTTGAGCACTATTTTCTTTTCTTTTCTTTTTTTTTTGTACGGAAGGTCCTTATTGGTGGGGGAAGGAGGCTGCAGAGCAGCACCAAGGAGGAGAGAAAAGAGAAGTGAAAAGGGGAGAGAAAAGAGGAGAGTGAGGAGGAGAGAGAGTGGAAGAGAAGAGAGGTTGAACACTATTTTCATGAGGTTATTGACGATTAGTATATCTTCACTTGAAAAGTTTCTGTTCATATCTTTTCCCTACTTTTTAATAGGGGTGTTTGGTTTTTTTATTCTGATTTGTTTGAGTTCTTTGTAAATTCTTATCAATCCTTTATCAGATGTATAGCATGAGACTATTTTCTCCTATCACTTTACCATACTTCAAGATATTCTGCAAGGCTATAAGTAACCAGAAGAGCATAGCACTAGCACAAAAACAGAGACAGACCTATGAATCCCAGAGGTGAAGTCATCCTTATATTCCCATCTGATTTGTGATAAAACAAATAAAAACATACTCTGGGTGAAAAAATCCCTGTTTAATGTAGAGGCACCTCATTGGCCACATTTAAAGACTGAAACAGGATCTGCACTTCTCACCGCTCACACAAATTAACTCCTGATATGGACAAAGTATTTAAACCTAAGGCAGGAAACTAAGAATCCTGGAAGAAAATGTTGGAAAAACTTGGAAAAACTCTTTTAGATATCAGCCTAGGCAAAGAAGTCATTTAAAAAGACCCCAAAAGCAATCACAGCAACAACAAAAATAAATAAATGGGACCTGATCAAATTAAAAACCATCTGTACAGCCAATTAAAAGAGCAAGTAGCCCACAGAATGGAAGAAAATATTCACATACTTTCAATGCTCTTGCTTCTGGATATCTGATTTATTCATGCAATAGTTTTTTTTTTTTAACTTTTAACATCCCAAGCATTGTGCTAAATGCCTACATCTCATTTGATTCTCAGAACTATCATTAATGCGCTCACTAAGACTCAAAGAAGTTTAATAAATTGCCAAAGGTCAATCACTACTGTAAGTCAGCAATGATTTGAACACAAAGAGTCTAACACCAGAGTTTGTATTCTTCACCACTGTACTATTATCAGACTGTATTCTACCGATACTCTATTATTTTACTGTCTCTCCTCAGTATTAAATGTAACTTGAGCCCAAGTTGTGTTTTCCTTTGGATTCTGTCATCTTTGGGGGCGGGGGTGTCAGTTGAATAGGTCCATCAGGAGTCTACTTGGAGAAGGTATTAGTGGAGATCTCATCCTCAGGGAATAAAAACTGTAATACCCAAGTTCAAGCTGGTAAAAATGATCCAAGGTCAAGGGGAACTGCTGTTCTGTGTACACCATGATCTATTTCACTCAGAGTTTCTTCCAGCCTCTCTCAGAAATTCATGTTGGGATTATAGCAATATTAGGGAAGTGGGGCAATGGCCTATCAGTGGTAACTAAGTTGATCTTGGGGGATACCATCACCCTTGGTCCAGACAGAAACAACCTTAGCTCAGGGTTGAGCACCTGTGACAGGAGCCTTCATGTCTTGGATAGGCACCAGTAATGAGTCAGTGTCTTCTGGGGACCTTGGCACTGTAGTTGCCATCTGTGGCATCACCACAACATAAGGGGAAGGAAAGTGGCAGAAGTCACAGTGTAGCAAAGGATTTCATCTGAGAAGCCCACTGGAGACCATTTCCTGTGGGCTTCTGGAACAATTTAAGAGGAATGTGCATGGCCCTGGAGTTTGGGTAGAGCAGCCAGTGATGGGGTCAAAGGAATTCTGTTGTTTTATGACCTAGTTTTTACTTTCAAGCTGTGTGCACTGAGCAATATAGGTTAAATAGGTTATATAATTACATCCCAAACCAAGATACACAAAAAATTAATAAGAGCTCAAATCTAGAGCTTTGAAAGTGAACTCAGACAAAAAAACTAAAGCAAATAAAGTTTATTTGCAGAGAGCAAGAAGGGTGTCAAACTAAATAATAAAAAGAGAGAGGCTGTCTAAAGGAAAAGGGTGTTTATTCAGAAATAGAACATTGCAATGGGAACATGCATGCCATGGTGAACGATGTGCATATTCAGGAAGGTAAAGCAAGACAGAAGTTTTTAAAGGAAAAGGGAGAAGGACTATGTAAATATTTTGAGATACTAATAATTATCTTTGGCTATAGAGGTATGGTGACCGTCCAGGGTTGAACAGGCAGCTGTTGGGCGATTGTTCCTGCAGAATTACTTTCTGTGTAAGCTTTTAATGGCCTTTGTGCAAGATTGTGGTTTTTGCAGTCTTTAGTAATAAGTTTTGTTCTTAGGTATTTATGCACAAGAACTCTCTCTTCATGGCTTTCCCTGGCTCTATTAGTCAGGGTGTTTTTTGTTTTTAAATAAGTGACTGCATTGTGATTCTGACAACTATCAGAAAAGTAACCAATAAGATAAAAAAGATGTCTCAAAGGAGAAGGCAAATGTTACAGGCAGGCCAGTGAAACAGAAATCTGGAGAATTCTAGTCCTTGCTCTGTCCTAAATGTTTTGCTTCACTGAGAGGCAATAGATCATCTCTCTGTATAGCATAAGGCAGCCAACCCTTATGTCCGTCGACCTCACAAATGCTGTGATTCAGCAATGGTTTGTACATTTTAATCAGCTGCCCTTTAAAATAGCCTTTCAGGAGTCTCAGCCAGCATGGGTTCTGTACAACAGCAGCAGAATTGTGTGATGTTCCAGGCTCTGAAAGTCACAATGGTAAAGCAATGGGAAGACTGAATGCACAATGCACGTAGAGTCAACTGGTATACCCCAGCAAGTTCACTCAGGATAAATGAGCTCCAGTTTGGGGGAGATAATGAGCACCTCCAGCTGAGCGTGTTTTGGGTCAAGCTAATTGCACAGGCAGGAAAATCATCAGAATGTACATTTCTTAGCTCACATTCCTGCAGAACGTTTACTGATGCTTTTAGTAGCCACATCACATTTAAAAGGGACCCCATCAAGAACATTTCACAGCTTAGTGCCTGGTTAGCATCTGGCTGAACTTCCGCTGTCCCTCTAAGTCTTCTTACTTACATGAGTCTTTACAGCATTCTGATTTCACAAAGTTGGATGGGAAATGGATTTTCAGTAGGTGAAGGTCACAGGTCTCTGAGCTGTGGGCACCACTGTACACTTGACAGCTCAGGTGTCTTCCAGGCCTCTGTTTGTATCTTCCTTCTAACATCCATCATCCCGTGTACCAGATACACCCTGGGGGTTCCTGCCTCATGCCACTCCTTCTGATATGACCTCTTTACTTTCTGCCCATCGAATTATACCCATCACTTAATACCTTAAAACTTTCAAAACCTGCCAAAATTATCTATACAATTAATGCAATTCACCAAAATCTGGAAAATATGTCTTATGAATCTTGATTCTGAAGTTTACAGTAAGAATATAAATAGCCAAGACAACTATGAAGAAGAATGGGATGGCAGAAATACCATACCAGATGTAAAAACATCTACAAAACTTTTGAATACAACACAGTGAGGGACTGGCCCCAAGATAGACCAACAAACCAATAGAAGAGAGAAGAAAACCCAGAAACAGACCCAAGCTCGTCTGAGAACTTGAGATACAGCAGAGATGGTACCCTAGACCAAAGGGCTTTTGTCTAAATGGATGACATAGCAACTATAGGGTATTCACATAGAAAAACAAAATCAGATGTCTCTCTCACCCTATACACAAAATTCCACATGGGCATAAATATGAAAGCAAAAAACAATCATTTCAATAAGAACCCAGCTGCTTTTTCTATCCTCATACCAATCATAATAAATAGGTATTGTTAGCTCACCCTTAGTAGATAGGGAAGCTCGGATGAATTAAGTAATTTATCTGTGGTCAGGCAGCTAAAGTAACTGAGCAACAATTCTCATTCATCCAAGCTCTAATTTTGCCACCATGCCATATTACCTTTCCCTCTTTTGATTAATCTTTTAATTATCAAATTTATTTTTTAAAGTGGATATCAATAACGAATTATATTTATCACTCTATTAATATTAATCTATCCACCTGCATCCTTATCTACCTATCCATTTTTGTCTTCTGTTTGTATACGCCTTACCTCTCTCTCTTATTAAAGTCAGAAACCATGTCTCACTTTGTGTCATTTCTGCCAAGGAACTGACATGGGGTCTTAACGTAAAATCTTTCTGGTATCCTGATAATCACCTCGATCATCCAAACGCTATTATCTGAAGAGTTATCAAAAATGGCTATCTGGTCCTTGCTCTCTTTTTATTCCTTTTCTGTTCTATCACCTCTGATTGGTACCTTAAAAGAACAATTTGAAGGAATAACATTAGAAAATGCTGATCCAGAGATGTGTTTGTAACAGAGAGAGGCCAGTCCTTCCACACCGACCTAAGGAGAAGAGTGATGCTTCTGAGTGACCCCTCAGTTCTTCCGCCCCTCCTTCTCCCATTAGACTTTGATCTAAGTCAGAATACAAAGGACTATTTCCCCTCTAACCTTTCTCTTTTCTCATTAACTAGGTTATAGGTTTGACTATAGCAATAAAAATCAAGTTAGTGGTGGTAAAAGTAAGATAGACGTTTCTTAGACGTTTCTTTCTCTCACACAATAGCCCAAGCAAACACGATCCAGGGAAGATTTATTGGGTATAAGAGTTGCCGATCCATGCATTCTCTCGCTGGTTAACCTGCTGTCTTCAACATCAGCTTCCACCTCAAAGTCAAAGATAGCTGCTCCAATTTCTGCCTTCCTTTCATGTCCCACCCAGCAAGAAGAGGGAAAAAAAACAGGCAGACAGTATGCATCCATGGGTTCATTCAATGTGGGAAGTTCTCTTGGTAAATTAAAAGTAGGGAAATAAATATTTAAGGAACAACTAATGTCTTACCACGTGTATTTATGAAGTTAACATAGTTTCAGCTGACTGTAATTCGTTCAAGTGTGCTCTTTGACATACTTTCTTTCTCCATCTCTCATAGAAAAAGTGATTAGAGTTTCGCCTTGTCTAGCACTTGAAGCACTCACAGATATAAATGGAAAGAGAGACACAGAAATAAAACATTGCAATACGGCATGGTAAATGTTGTTAGCATAAAGAGGAAGAAATTATGACTCCAGCCTAGGTGCCTGTGACTGGTACTCAACATTACAGAGGAGTAATGACAGGCCTGGGAGCAAAGGGGACAGCTTGTGTGAAGACATGAGCCATGATTCATGAACTGCCAGAAGTTCCCCTGAAGTTGGAGGGATAGTGTAAAGAGGGGAACAGCAAGAGGTGTGAGGCTGGCAATGAAGCTTCAGATCATGAGAGGCCACAGGCCACACTACGAAGTTGGGACTTTATCTTCTGTAGAAGGCAAGAATAGATTAAGGGTAGAGGAGGGACTGAGTGTTAGGACTGCTGCAAGTCAACACACACAACATATTACAGTTAGGGAGACTGGATACGGAGAAACAGGGTATGAAGATTTCCTCACCCAGACTTTGAACCCTCTTGCTACAGTTGGGGGCTTCCCATACCTTATAAATCTAAGGTCAACTTTCACTAGAAATGTTGAAAACTACTGGTTACTTTCTCAGTCTCCTTTGCTGTGATCTATGATCCACTTTCAGTCAATCTGACTCACGTGCCTCGGGCTCTGACTTGGAAGATAGGAACAGGTGGCATGACCAACTGTCCCAGTTTGCCTGGAACTGTCCTATTTTAACACTGAAAGTCAGTCCAGGTCATACTGGGGTTGTTGGTCATCCTAGCAGGGACCACATAGAAAATCTTGTAAGAACTTTCAAAGATGCACAAGTTAGAAAGGCATTGTAAGAACTCAGGTGGGAAAACACGAGGGCCCAACGGATGGCCCAGCAGCAGGATGGCAGGAGAAACAGCGTCCAGTGACAGAAAGAAGGATCAGCTGAGTGATGGTTCATGATTTGTTTGGGAGGAGGCTGGTGGCAGGAGGACAAGAACCAGGGGTGGCTGAGTTTCCAGTTTGAACATCTGAATGAGAAGGTACCATTTAACAAAGACAGAGAGATGGTATGTTCAGTCCTAGACATGCTGAATTGAGAGGTCTGTGAACAATACCTAAGAGAGATTGTCACAGGCATCAATCACTGTTGCTCTGGAGCTGAGAAGATAGGAGAAACAGGTGGAACATCTAACACAATTCCTGGTCCACAGCCTATGAACCTTTTGTTGAATATTGTTGAGTGTTGAATATTGTGTTCCCCTCATCAGTTCTTTGCACTCAACACACTCAAGAAGTGTGTGGTAACTGAGTGATCCATTCCTCAGCTCAGCACCCTGGAGACATCTACCTTTGAACTACCTTTTTCACTTACTAGTTCATTTATCGGTTGTGAAATACAGAAGCCTTTTTAGAAGAGGAAAACATTCTTCTATTATCTGAGTCCCATTTTAATTTCTCACTATTAGAACATCGTGTCCATTTCTTGAACCAAGTAAACATATGTTAAAGATTAATAAGATCCAGAGGAATAATTCAAATCAAAATCTTTACTTTATACATCTTTAGAAAACATTACTTTCCTTAAAGACACAAGGATTATATCCCAAGGAGCTAGGTTGAAACAACAACATTATTTGTAAAGTAAGCCCATATATCAGGGCCCAAGGACTGGTCAGGTCTCCAGCCCAACTTAGGTAGGTTCTGGACATGGACCACTAAGCTAACTTGCTCAGGAACAGTTTCTCTTAGGTGCTTGAGGGCTAGCTACTTTAGCTGGAAAGAGAGAGACAGTATCTTAGAGAGAGTAAAGGTCTTCTTAGAGTAAGTGGATCCGTGATAGAATGCGCACGGTCCCAACTGCCTTCTCCTCCAGCCTAATATAAATAAGGCTGAGCTCGTGCTTCTCAACACCACCCGTGTAGAGACTGGCAATTCACCAAGGCTCTCATCTCACGAGCTCTCTCATGCTAGTTAGAACCAAATCTCTCTCCATGCCCTTTTCACCAAGGTGTTCCATTACAGGTATTTCTTCTAACTCTCACTCCTCCTAGCCATAGGCTAGGGCTGCTACATTTCCCCCCTTTTTTATATACAAACAAAATTTTTTATGTGGTAAATGCAGTTCTTCCTGTTATCTAGCCCTTTTCTTTCTAGGCAATAGATGGTAATTATCAGAGTGCAGAATTCCAGGTATGGGCTCTTTAAGTGAGGAAGCCCAATACAGATGTAAACTATAAGTGGCTGCTAGAGGAAAATGATTGTGATGTTAATTCCCTTAAAGGTCTTTTTAAACGGAGAAAACTGAAATCTTTCCTGATAGAATTTATCATTTCTTTAACCATAGGAACTTTACTTTGATATTTACTTAACGGACCAACAAAATAGCGCTTTCCTTGCAATCTTTGCAAGCAGAGGATTTTTCTCTTGCTATTCCAAAGGTTTTGCTACTCGAGGTACTGAAATCCACCCTTCACAGATCGCAAAAGGCTGTTACTCGTGGATTAATGGTTCC
Organism: Galagoides demidoff; assembly: GCA_963574575.1. Classification (NCBI taxonomy): domain Eukaryota; kingdom Metazoa; phylum Chordata; class Mammalia; order Primates; family Galagidae; genus Galagoides; species Galagoides demidoff. The sequence continues at coordinate 12,258 of CAUYQV010071805.1, read as the reverse complement.
ACACTTGGCAGTTCCTCTCATGGAACTGTTACTCGTGGTCCAAAAAGTACCACCCTTCACAATTCCTTGATAGAGTTTTTCCTGCTTTCAAGCTGCTTTTCCAGCAAAATTTTTGCTAATTGATTCCAGGCTTTTTTTCAAATGGAGTTTCCTAGCACAGAGGTGGTTTAACTTGTACTCTTCCCTCCCTTTGTTCTCACCTCTCATAATCTTCCAAAGGCTTCACTTGCTTCCAAGTGACACTTCCCCTTTGGGCCGTGTCCAGTCTCCTTAGCTGGACCCGGTTGTAGTGCACAGACACTGATGAGAGGTCGGTTACCCCTTCGCCATGCAGGATAACCTAATATTCCACAAACATATTTAATTTAATTATTCTCCGTTGTCACCATTGGTCTGGTTTAATTTCCCATTTTACGCTAAGGCACCACAGGTCTAACCAAGCTGGCAGAGTGCTCCCATGGTATAGAATTGAATTATACTGGTTTTTCTGAGAATGGTTTGAAATGAAAATATTAAACTGTTTTTTCTTTGATTTACCAGTGGGTCCAACTGATAATTTCCCTACAATAAAGGTGTTCCATCTTCTATCAAGTTGATAATGGCATTTGTTTGGCCCAATGAAAGCTTTTTTTATACTTGGGACATACATCTGGAGGTTTACATGCTCTTTGTTCCTTTTTTTAGCATTCAACGTTCTTTTCCCTTTTAAACACTTTTCTCTTACGGCCTAGCTTCCCACATTTATGGTACTTGATGTTAACTGGGGAATTTACCCTCTGATCTTCCAGCTGCCCAATTTGAGATGTCAATATAGCGTTCACCTGCTTCTACTATAAGATTCATCTGATCTCTCAACCGTATTTCAACTGCTGCATCTCATGTGCCATGATTTCTCTCTACTGGTTTTTTTCTTTTGGCCTTTTACTTTTTACAATCTTTCCCTTTCAATTCTTAGAACCTTCGGCTGCCTTAAAGAGACAGCTCTTTAGCTGTTTTTTACTCTGGAGTCTTATTTTACAAACTTTACTTCCACTATTTCTTCACCAGCCTCAATCTACCTCAATTCTTTTTTTTAAACAGAACTCTTAACTGCCAAAAAGGGAATCGGGGCGTCGGTCTCTCAAAAGCTACTTCCTGCTGGCATGGGCGAAGGTATTAGGGGAAGGCAGTTAGACGTTCTCTTCCCTAACTTAATAAACTCTTGCAACCTATTCCCAAACTTTTCTCTTTGCTGTTTTACTGAAGGCTTTTCTCACCCCTGAGGCTAAAGGCTTGTTTACTAAAGATTCTTATCTCCTAGGTCTAACTTTTCTCTTTCCCTCTTGTCTAGAGGCTTTTTTCTGTTTTCTTCCCCCAGCCACGTCACAGAAGAGGCTAAAGGATTTTACCAGCTTTTTTTTCCCCACAGAAGTAGTAGTTAGAATTTGGAAAGAGAAAATGTAGGAAAGAGAAAAAAAAGCAAGTAAGAAAGGCCTGCTGTTGGCTGTCTTTCTTTGATATTTCTTTTCCCTCTAAGTATTTCTATTTCTCTTCTCTTTTTCTTATTTGCTAAAGCTTATTTCCCTCTCGGTCCGCATTCACTGAATCCTGCTCACAGCACCATTTGTCAGTGGCGTTCACTATCCCACTTCTGACGCCACTTGTCAGGGCCCAGGACTGGCCAGGTCTCGGGCCCAGCTTAGGTAGGTTCTGGACACGGACCACTAAGCTCCCTTGCTCAGGAACAGTTTCTCGTAGGTGCTTGAGGGCTAGCTACTTTAGCTGGAGAGAGAAAGACAGAGTGTCTTAGAGAGAGTAAAGGTCTTCTTAGAACAGATAGCTCTTAGTCTTTAGCAGAGCTTGGTAACCTTCAGCAGAGATGCAGGGCTGGCGTCCTGCAGGCAGGAGAGGAGACAGAGAAAGTGGATCCCTGATAGAATGCGCATGCCTCCTGACTGCCTTCTCCTCCAGCCTAATATAAGGCTGAGCTGGTGCTTCTCAACACCACAGGTGTAGAGACTGTGAGAGGTCACCAAGGCTCTCATCTCGGGAGCTCACTCATGCTTGTTAGAACCAAATCTCTCTCCATGCCCTTTTCACCAAGGTGTTCCATTACAAGTATTTCCTATAACTCTGACTCCTCCTAGCCATAGGCTATACGGGATGCTACACCCATAGGGGAAGAAATTAAAGAAAGTTAGAGTAGGTTTTTGTTATTATTTTTAATTATAGGTAGTTTGGAGAAATTGCTTAGAAAAGAACAGTAAAAGAGTAGAATTGGACATGGGAAACATTTTCTTTGCTTCATTTTTCATAAAGAAAGACAATAGGAAAGTAGTCAAGTATTGGTGTGAAGGAAGAGTTAATAAAATAAATGGAGATTTTTTTTGAAAGCAATAAAATTAATAGCTGATATTTATTCCATACTTAGGATGCTGACACTGTTAACCACACAAAAATTGAAATGTAAGTTTTAAAATTTATTATTATGTTATTTATTCATTTTCTAAAATATCAGTGAACAGGTCCATGCAGAACAAGGAGCAATGGTCAGGCTATAATCCCAGCCACTCAGGAGGCTGCAGGGAAAAATGAAAGAGCAGATGTTTTTGTTAATATCACATTTCTCTCCTTTTAAAAGGAGCTCATGTAACTGTTGCTTTAGAAAATGTGTTGTCAAAAAAAAAAACAACAATAAAAGAAAATGTGTTGTCCCAAGAAGCTCCAGAGAGTAGAAGAGAAGGGATAAGTCTTCTTCCCCTCTGAGACTTTCCCCCCAAAAGCAGACCTAGCAACATCCAAACTTACTGTCCTAAGAAGTTCTACAGTGATCTACACTTTCTCCTGAGACAAAGAAAACGACAGATAAAAAGACAATAGAGAGGAAAAGGCTGAATACAAGCGTTTTTCTCCTCCTACTTGTGAGGGAAGTTTTGAACCCCAATGTGCCCCCTAAGCACTCTCAAAGCTTCAGGGCTCAGCAGAGCTGATTGCTGCACCATATATAGAATAGGCGGGTGGGTAGAGAAGCTAATGCCAGCTCTGTAAGGACCACCAGGCCTCCAGTAGAAGCCCACTAACCCTCTCCCCTGCACATGGCATAGTGCGTGATCGTCCTCTGGTCCCACTGAACCAAGCCCTGAAAATCGCAGTGGGCTCAGAACCTGCTGAGTACATTGCAACTACGGTGTTGCAAATGTCATGGCTATTTTCAGCCCATTGCTAATGAATTATATTTAACTACATTAAAAAATAATGATTTGGAAAGGCTACAATTATGATATTTAAAATATAAATGGTACCCAATGGATATTAAATGTGGGGTTTGCATTTTCCCTTGTATTCAGAGCCTAACAAATATTCTTTCATCCTCTGAAAGAAAATGGGCAAACAGACAGACCAAATAGCTCACTCTAAGCAATTAAAACTTTCCATTACCTTATGGAAAGATGTATGAATTGATCCAAAGCACTTGTCCTTATTAAGGATGTATTAACATCTGCCAACTGGAGGTCAGCAACTAAATGAGATGGCAGTGGGGGGATTAGGAAGTAGTGCAAGAAATGTTTTTTTCTATAAGACAGAAAAAGCTTTATTTATCCTGGAAAAGAAAGTCATAAGTATAGTTCTGTGTCTGAGTCTCTCTTATATATATGTGTGTGTATACTTATATACGTGTGTGTGTGTGTGTCTGTGTTTATGCACGTTTGTATACACTTACATATGTGTGCACATGTGTGTACTGTGTGTAGTTACATGTGTGTATGTCTCTGTGTTTGTGCACACATATGTGTATTGTGCAATGTATGCTTTTGTATACTTACATACATGTGTTTACTTATAATATTCCCATCATTATCTCATCAAAGGCAGGTTTGCCAAATACCACTGACTAGGTGGCTTAAACAACAGAAATATATTTCTCACAATTGTGGACCAAAGCCCCAACACATTTAGTGTCTGGTAAGGGCGCTGTTCCTGGCTTACAGATGGCACTGTGTGCTTACATGGCCTTTCCTCTGATTTCCTTGGTGGTGGGGGGTACGGGAGGGGAGAGGAAGAGAGAGAAAGAATATGAATCTTCCTCCTCTTATAAAGCCACCAGCCCTACAGATCAAGGCCCTGCTTTATGACCTCATTGAACCTTAATTACCTCCTTAAGGCCCTATTTTCAAATACAGTCATGTTGGGGATCAGGGCTTCAACATAGAAATTTAGAGCATTTGGTTATACATAACCAGAATTCAGTCCATGGCAATAATGAAGCTTAAGCTCTAGCCCTCTTTCTTGTACACTTCTCTTTTAAGTCTCTGACCTATATCTGTATTTGTAGCTTTGGTTTATTTTTTCCTTAAAGAGGTTTCCCAATATTGTATGAGCATCAGGCCCTACAAAGCCTGGAATCTTTTCATCTCAGGTCACAAAATATTTAGGACAGTTTCAGATGCATATGAGAAATAGACCACACATTGGGGCTGTGTCATCTACGATTTTCACTGTACACCAGGATAAGGAGCTGGGGTTTTCCTCTTATCCTAAAATTGTTTTCAGGGTTTGAAGCAGATAACAAGGTGCTCTAAGTACCCCATGTGCAGCAGCCAGCCCTTGGGTAGAGGAGAAGCCCCAGGCCAGAGGAGTAGCCCCCAGGCACAGGAGAAGCCCAGCACAGACCCAAGCCCTCTTCCTGCCACCACCTCATCCCAAGAAGAGGGCAGGGAGTGAAGAGACTGGATGCCCTGCTGGTCGCTTTCCACCTGTAGAGAGAAAAAGAGTATTTCCCCTCCCTGGAACCAAGGGTCACACATTTCATTTCCCACTTGGATAATGAGTAATGTTATGTGTTGACTTGGCCAGGCCGTGGGGACCTGTTGTTTGGTCATGCACCAATCTAGATGTTGCTGTGAAGGGATTTTTTAGATGTGATTAACATTTAGATCAGACTTGGAATAAAGCAGATCACCTCTGCTTTCCTCTGATTTCATTGGTGGGGGGCGTGCAGAGGAGGGGAAAGAGAGAGAAAAAGAACCTGCCTCTTCCTCCTCTTATAAAACTACCAGCCCTACAGGACAAGGCCTTACCTTATGACCTCATTTAACCTTAATTACTTCCTAAAGGTCCTATTATTGAATATAATCGTGATGGGGGTGGGAGGGAGAATCACTGAATTCATTAAAGACCTTTAGGAGGCCTTAGAAAAAGATTGGGGTCCTTCAAAGAGGAAAGATTCTACCTTTCTGCCTTTCAAGTCAAGACAGGTTTCAGACTTGCCAGCCCCCACAATTGTGTGTGCCAATTCCTTAAAATATATCTCTATCTACAGTATATTGATAGCCTGACTGATAGATACCACATACATGAACACAGAGGACTGCCATTGCTATTGATTCTGCCTCTGTTTATCTGATGAATCCCAGCTAATACAGATGTCTATTCAGTTAGCACAAGTGTGATCTGACACTCACACAGGGGAAATAAAAAATAGTGCAAGATGGAGGACAGGAATTGGTGGTGTGGGGGGAATATTTACCCTGTGCCTTCCTTCTGTGTGGCAGGAATACATGAGTTTCTGGTGGGTGGAGCAGGCACTCTGGAAGACACAGGGCTTCTATTACCTCAGCGAGCCCCATACCTGTGTCTCAGGAGCGAGTCAGCACACAAGTGTAACCAACAAGAGCAAAACCACCCCCACATTAGTTATCGACAGAGAACTACTGTCCCTTCCCCCTCCTCCTCCTCACTGTGTTCACTGGAGGAGCTGAAGGGAAGTGGTATGGACCAACACCAAATTCTGTTTTCCTGAGAGGCAAAAAAGAAATATTACTTCTCTAGCACTAGCACAGAATTTCTCAGAGCAGAAGAGAATTAGAAGAAGATCCCAGTTGCAGCCAAGGCTCAGAACCATCTTGTTAATGCTACAGACAGAATAGCCCCAGTTAAGGCCAAGGGAGAAAGTCAGCTTCGAGGTTGGACATCTTAGAACAAGACTGTGTCTTAAATCCCAGGATTAGACTGTTCTGGTAGAAGCTATGGAATCTGGATTCCTCAGGTGGATGGGAAGTAATGGCATCTGGCTGAGATGTCATCACAGGACTCATTACCCAGTGGAAGAGTATCTGGGTTAAAGTTTAGAATATTAGACCAAGAAGGGAGGTTTCATGTGTGTACCCTAGAGAGATGAGACTCCTCTATAAACAGGTCCAAACAAATCACTTCATGAAGCAAGCCAGGCCTCTGGCTGTACCGCTCATTCTACAAATGATCTTCTAAAACTCAAATAATCTGATAATTTGCTCCCTGATAGAGACATGGGATTATAAATGCAAAGTTATGTAAGTGTTATTCAAGACAAAAATTGACATTTTCCCCAAAGCCAATAATCTCCAGCACTGCTCTTCTGGAGACGGCTAATGGATGTGGTCCCAGAAGCAGCTCCAGCTCTGCAATGGGAGGAAATTCAAACCACACGCCGGGGGTTTCTTTCCCATGCTCACTTGGAGATGGACAGCTTGAGGAGGAGTCTTCTGTATTCTGCTGGGATGTATTCTGCTGCTGAGCCTTCCTTCAGAAATATGAATACAGAAGATTGTAAGACATGGAGAATGAACAGCATGGATTTGCCTTGTCTTTCCTGATTTCACCAGGCCTTTCTGTTTATTTTCAAAACCCTTCTTTCCTTCCTCAACTCCTTGCTGATTTTTTTCCTAGGCTGGCTGCAGAGGCAGTGAGTGTAGTGAGGGCTGAAGCGGACATCAGTAAACCTGCCCTTAATTACCAACATAAATTAGTAATCAGATTGTCTGCTGCCCAGTGGCCTCTGTGCACAAGTTTGATGGGAATATGTTGTGTGAGTGCACCTGTGTGTGCTGTGTGTGTTTGTGTGTGGTGTGTACATTGTGCATGTTTTGTGCTTCTGTATCTTTATGGAAAAAAGAACCCTTCAGGACGGAAGCTGTATATATGAATCTATACTTAAAATGGGATAATACTCAATATTACATAAAATGTAATCACATATATGTAAACAAAGCATCGTGACTTTTGAAATATTTTCCTGTTCTTATGCAAAATAAGCGTTAATATTGGATAACATTTTATGACTTAGGACAGTGTGTTAAAAGTATAAACTTCATTACACACACAATTGGGTTTTGTTTTCCCAAAAATATTTCTCTAAGATATGATCTTTCTACTTTACAAACAAGAAACTGAGACCCAGAAGAGAAGAGTAACTTGCTATCCTGAGAAGGCACAACAGCAAAGAGAGGACACAACCTGCTGGTCCTCTGAGCAACTGTGACATGTGCATCTTTAGAGAGATTGTGGAGAAGACAGCTCCAGGAAGATCAAAGACAACTTTAATTAATGCCTTTCGCATTAGGTCCTAATTTGCCTGGAGCAAATTTTCATCTCAAAGGTATTTTCCAAATGAGATTCATAGAACTTGTCTCTACCTAGAAATTTAAGAAACCATTTCATCAGCCCTCTGACCCCGATGCAAAGCCACATATTTATCATTGCGGATGTGCAAGCCGCCTTTCTAAAGATGATCAGAGGAGATCCCTTCTTTCCTTGATCTATTCTGATATTTATCAGCACTCTCTATTGAGGAATTTTTACATAGGATTTGTGATTCTAATTAGAAGGGTCACATAACAAATGTTCAACATATGTTTGATGAACAAATAGGTGAATACATTAGCAAATAAGTTTATTTGAATGTTATGAGAATAACTTACACTTTCCTTCTGTGTTTCTTGTTTTTCTTGTGTAATTCGTGTTCGTGGTAAATAGGATATAACCATGACTCTCATACACAGATGAAATGAACACAGGTCAAAGATTTTATTTGATCAATCAGTTAAGGAGGAACCCAGTAAGATGTTAAAACTGATTAAAAGGAGAATTCTAGGAACCATACATCTGCGGCATGAATTCACTGAATGAATGAAACGAAGGCAAAACTGGCTTGTTGAGGGAGCAAGAGGAGAGGAAATCAAGAGTATGCGTGAGACAAAGATGAAGAAGCATAGTCTTGTCTTCAAGATGCTCGCAAGGAATTATGAAATAATTATGATTCAAGATCCCCACTGAGTGCTACCCAAAGGGGAATCAGGAAAGGGAAATGAAGATGGAAGAATTGACAAAGGAAGTTTTTGGTGATTTGTCCCTTGGAGGATCCCATATTTCAGTGACCTGGGGAGGACATTGCTAGAAAACTCCTGATTCCAACTGGGAGAAGGTGAGTGGATGAAGTCAATGGGTAAGAGATAAACCTGCAAAGGAAAGTCAGGCATGATCGTGGAAAACCTTGAGGACTGTGCTGAGAGCAGAGGGAAACCACTGGAGTTTCCTGATCCCACAGAGTGATCGCCTCCCCTCTAGATGAATTTGGAAAAGAAGTGTTAGGAGCCAACTGCAATAGTCCGGGAAAAAGCAGGAATTACGACTGGGACCTTGAACTGCTACAGTATAGGAAATGGGAAAGAAGAGACCCAGATGGGTGCTGTCTGATCCCCATCCTTACCATCCTGGCCTTCCTTCCACACAACACCAGTGCAAGACATGGAGATTTCCACAATTTTCTCTCCTCACTGGGGGCTTTCAAACACCAGTGCAGTTATACTCTTTATGATTCCTTCCATGTCCACAGCAACCCTGTAGCTACTGCCATCTGACCTCTGTCTACAGAGCAAGATTTTCACTCCCCCAGACATCTGACTCAACCCTGCTTCTCAGTCAGTGAGTTTAAATGACATTGAACTACCCGCTACAGTGCATCTGTAAAGTGTTCCTATTTGACCTATGGAGACGTCACCTTCCAGACCTGCAGAATGCTCCCCTGTGCTGTTAATGCATGACTAACCACTTTAATCACAGAAATAAGCTCCCCATTGGTGGTACTTTGCACGTACAGGTGCAGAGATTTCGGCAATGGCAGAGTGCACTCAGGCACCATGGCAACCAGTGCGTCAGCCCATGTACACTCAGCAGCGTCAGAATAGTCAGTTCTTCATTCATTTTAGCTGACAACAGAAACTAGTGATGTTTTGTTCTGCCTTTCCCCTCAAACTCGGCTGTTGAGTAAGGAAGGAACTGTTTGGCTAGTCCCAGGGTAGCAAGGATGCAGGTCTTTATGCCCAGGGAAAGTTAGCAAGGAAATTGCAGCCAAAATTGGCTCAAATGTTTTTAGTCTGCAGAGGCTGCCTTCTGTGGGAGTTCCAATCAGGGGCTGGCTGGTGTGTGTGGTGTCTCTTGTCTCCCTTGCACTGTTTTGACTTGATTTGAAGTCACTTGCCAGAGACCTTCCCCCGGCTCTGCAGTGCCACACTTTGTGGGCATATGAAATAATGTGCATTTTGAGGTTCCTATTGCAACCTTTGCGTAAGAAATGCTGAAGGTACCAAGATTTATTGCTTTCAGGGATGTTCTAGAGGAGACAGAAACTCAACTAAAACTATTTTGAGCAAAACTGGGCTTATATGACTGAGCACTCCAAGAGTAGAGTTACATTCAGAGACTCAAATAATATGTTTCTATCGAGCTACTACTCTCTTCTCTCTCACTCTCCTCTCAATATTTGGCCTATTTTTTTCTTTTAATCCTCATATGAGAAAGTACAATACTTGGTCATAAGCAATTCTAGGCTTAGAGCCCCAGATTAGCAAAGCCATAACAAAAGATAGAAAATCCCAGGACAGGGCTCTGATTGGCCTGTCCTGTATCACATGTTTACCCCCCAGTGTAAACTATAATGATCAAACCAGATAAGGGGCCTACACCTCTGGCCAGCAGAGTGAGCACTATGATTAGCAGCAGCCCCAGAGAAACAAAAAGAAGGAGGTTTCATTACAATAAAAAGGGAGGGAAAGATGGTCACAACACCAAAAGAATAGATCGAGCCAAAAATGTAGGAAAAGGTTTCTCAGCTGGCTAGCATTCCAGGCTTCATAAAACTTCCCACTTATAAGTACACTGACTGAATTACTGCAGGGTTACCCAAATCCAGGGTACACTATTCACACTGTATTCTATATAAGGGCCTCCCAGAGCTTCCCTTCCCAGTGAATGCTAAAGGAATTCACTCCTGTGATTGTGCAGCCTCAAGACTCTGGCCACACCCAAAGGAATAAAAGGGGAAGTCATGTTGAAATCAGATAGCTGGAGACCAGTGTTTCAGAGAGTGAAGGTCTGAGAGCTGGGAAATGGTCCAGCAGTACACCAGCCTTAGAGGTAAGGTAGCACCAACAGCGGCAATAGGACCAGGAAACAGGCTGGCTAGGACAGCACTGTCTGCTCTCTGGCATTCACTCTATTTCTGAATGGGTATCAACATCTCTGAGTGTATAGAAGCTGACTCCAGCTAGGGAATTGTGCCTACAGAGGGCTGGAGTCCCTGAAGCAGGGATAGAAGCAGAGGGGGCTTTTTAACATTGTAGTTTCTCTACAGGTGTTTTTGCCCTTGTTAGCATGGGCATGTTCCCAACAGAGAACACCAAGCCTGCCTAAGCCTGCTGGGTAGAGCTGCTCAGCAGTGAGAACACCAAGACCTTTAGTGGGAGGCAGGCTGATATTCAGAGGGGACACAGCCCTACCAGTTATTTGGCTGCTGCCAGTGTCCATTCTGCTTGGTCAATACCTGTCCCAACTGCTTATCAAATATTTTTGCAACCTCTTGATTGAGGGTGGCCACTACCTCCTCACAGTTGCTTCTATGATGTACTTCCTCCTTGCTTCCTGAGTTTCCAATTGCACTTATGTTAGAACTTATCACCACATCTCATGCATCTCTTAGACGCAATGTCACATTTTCTGTTAAATCTATCTATTGCTTTCTTCTTTCTTTGATGAAATACATATAAGATTAAAAAAAAACAGTAGAATCTCTGTAAGCTGAGCACACAAGCGACTGTAACAAACTGGTCAACATAAGGAACTATTCTACTAAGTCATGTGGTGCATGTGCCATCTATGAAAATTAGGTCAACTCAAGGACGTGATCAGTGTAGGGTGGTGGTCAACTTTGGAGGTTCTACTCTATTACTGCTTTAACCATTTCTAAGAGTATCCATTACTCTTTTAGTTATTGTTTGGTTGTTTGTTTGAGATATGGACTCTCTGTTGCCCAGACTGGAGTGCAGTGGCATGATCATAGATTATTGTAACCTCCAACCCTTGGGCTCAGAAAGTTCTCATGGCTCAGCCTTCAGAGTAGCTGGGACTTCAGGTGCATGCTACCACACACAGTCAGTTTTTTAAAGAAGTAGGGTCTTGCTATGCTGCTCAGGCATGTCTCAGATCCTGGCTTTAAACAATCCTCCTGCCTGTCTTGGCCTCCCAAAGTGCTGGGATCAAAAGTATGAACCACTATGCCCAGCCAGTTATTGTATTTTTAATTTTATAATTCTTACTTTTTTTAACATTGTAGTTTCTCTTCCTCAATCTTGTCTGATAAATTTGTGAGTACATTAAGCATTGTTATTCTAAAGCCCACGTATTATACCTTCACTAGTTGTGTTCCCTATACATTTATTTATTTGTTTCTCTTATTTCTTTGGGGTTTTTTGGTCACTACTTTTCTCCTTCAATGCCAGATTACTTGTTTCATATTATGAATTATATATTAAAAATTATAGAGAGATCTGAGGCCCTAGTTGATTTTATCTTCATCCAAAGAAGATTTACCTTTGCTTCTGGCAGGCTACCAAGAAGTCTGAGATGCCAAGTGTTATGAGGATAGAGAGTAATGGGAATATACACATTTTTAGAACAATTTGGTTCACATTTTATACACTTTTTTAGAACTTTTTAGTCAAAAGTTGATTTTTGACTCCTTATAACAGTTCATTTTATCAGTGGGGAAACTGGGGCTGAAAGGGATAAATAACTTGCCCAAGATAACATTGCTTTAGAGGCCAGGACCCAGAGACAGTCCTCACCTGTTTGACAGCAGGTCTCATGCTCTTTTCCTTACACATCTTATCTCTAAGGTTCAACTGTAAGTGATACATCTTTAGCACATCCTGACTTAATCTCTCATCTTTTAGAAAGTGAATATCCGGCTCGGCGCCTGTGGCTCAATCGGCTAAGGTGCCAGCCACGTACACCTAAGGTGGAGGGTTCAAATCCCCAGCCCGGGCCTGCCAAACAACAATGATGGCTGCAACCAAAAAATAGCCGGGCATTGTGGCGGGCACCTGTGGTCCCAGCTACTTGGGAGGCGGAGGCAGGAGACTCACTTGAGCCCAGGAGTTGGAGGTTGCTATGAGCTGTGATGCCATG
>CAUYQV010071804.1:0-16555 GCA_963574575.1 Galagoides demidoff | reverse complement strand
AGTTTTTGTTTTATGGTTTCAATATTCCAGAGAGGGGACGCTGTGGAGGTGATGGGATGACAGGAGTGAGAGGAAGAAAGAGAATAAAAGTGGTTAGGCTATTTCCAATCTGGGTGTCTGGGAGGATGTGATTCATTAACAGATAAAGGAAAGTAAGGATGTTCTTTTTTGGAAGGTAACGATTATTTTTGGACAAGTTAAATTTCAGGCTCTAAGTGCCTCATCTAACTGGAGCTATATAGCAAAGACATTTAGAAATGGCAGGATGGCAAGGCAAAGATCATTTGTCTGTGGTAAAATCTCCTGGTGGACACAGAGGGAGATAATTTTAGAGATGAAAATGTATGAGGAGGATAAATCTGAGTGGATACATGGAGAAGGGAAGAAGGCTAAGAGAAACTGAAAGTCATCGACAGGTTGCTGTGTTCATTATCTTTGGCAGGATTTCTTTGCTTCTGTGGGTGAGAAGTCTCACTGATTCACAGAGGATGTGCACGTCTAGCCAGAATTCAGCCACTATAGCTACTGTTCTTCTTCCTCCTGGACCCACTGCCTTTCTCACTGGCCTAGCACACAGGAATTTGGTGAGCCTGTTCTGTAGCGATCTAGCTCATCCATATTCTCTATATCTACTTGAGCAAGTTTAAAGAAATGGGAACTCTGGTAACAAAAATGGACACATTTGGGGTGAAGCTGATCTTGTTGGAGTGGAATTGAAAGTGCTGACCCAAGGACACAGTATTTGCCCTTGACATCCTGCCACTTCGCCACTAGAATTAAAAGTTCCTAGACTGAGCTGCATATCTTAATAATTTAAACCAGCCAAGTTTCTCCAGGTTAACCCAGAGAGGGAAACCCACGTACTCTTTCCTTCTGAGTTTGTGAGAATAAAAAATAATGCAAAAAGCATAGTCTTTATGATTGAAAAAACAAAACAAAACAACAACTGGTCTGCACCCACACTGATATGCTTTGGCACTACTTCACGGCTTCCAAATAGCTTTTCCTCTGATATACTTCTTCATAGTATTGGCTACCTAAGTTGTACTCAAAGCTTTTAATTTGCTTAAATTTTTGCTGGCAGCATTTGAAAACTGGAGCTTTGCAGGGTTCTTCCCCTCCTCGCATTGTAATTCTCATGTGAATTTCTCCCCTGCAAAGTTTTGTGGCGCTCTCTCTGGCCATATTATAAGGCATCCTTCTCATAGAACTTTGGCAAACTATATCAGCTTCCTTGGAATTAGATTAGGGTCTCCATCTGAGAGCTTTCTGGGCTTTTCTTGCTGACAGGAGATGACAGCCTCATAAATAGAAATGCGGCTTTGTTTGCCTCTGTGTTCTGACGTACCCTGTGGAAGAGGAGGACAATTAGATCTAAGCATCTTTTCATTCAATGTTACATTTTCTTCATTCATGGCTTGACACTAAGCTCTCTCTTCCAGTGTCATCTCCTGTGCAGATTGTGTAATAGCACTGCAAAATTAGATAGCAACCTTCAAACCAGCATTTGGCTCTTCTAACTACTTAGTAGAGAATGAGAGTTCTATGTGTCTCACTATCAATTACCATCATCCCAAATAAAGTAATAATGAACTAATTTTTTTCTCCTCAGTGTTCTATGTTCAAAAAAAGCCAGTAATAATTGCTGCTCTATTCTTAATAAAACACTACAATAATATTTTCACACACTAGACTGGAAGTAGATATTTAGACTTTTTTTTTTAATTTGGTGTGGGTTAATCTGTACATGACATTTAAGCACAGAGGGAATTCTGGGACATTACATTCAGACATAGGATTCATATGACTTGAAGTGTAACTGAATAAAGTGATGAGAGGGGAACCTGACTATCTCCATAGTTGTACTTTTTATATTAAAATAATTTCGAGGCAGATGAGCTTCTTGCTATTGTTAGTATAATGATGATAATATTATTGGTCATAATAATTTATATTATTTAAGACAGAAGTAGTTAGGATCTGGAAGAAGGCTGTGACTGTACGATTTCAAAAAGTAGCAGAAGTCAGTGTAGTTGAGACCAAAGTTTGAGAGTTTTAAGAGGAGAAATAAGCATGTGTTTTCAAAAACAGAAGCCTGAAGCTATGATCGAAGGATGAGGATGAAGGCAGTCGAGTGACAATCAGACTGATTCCAGCAAAGAGCTGATGGAAAACACCTGGAAATGGCACTAGATGTGATTTTGTGTCATTGAAGTATATACAAATTTCTCGACTTAGGATGATATGAAATTCTAAAACTTTTTGGAAAATAGACTTTAAATGTGATGGTTAGCGCCTTCACATTCTCAAGATTGATGTCTCTTCCAACTGGTAAGTCCTACGTTTTAAACTCTCATTTATCTTTTCTTTGAAAAAATTTAAAAGTAAATTTTAACAGCAATAGTTTGTAAGTGTAGAGAAATTTATAGTGAGCCTCCGTTGTGTATGAGGATTTCCTAAAGTTAATCTCTATTTCAGAGAAAAACAATTCCTTAGGAAAGTGGTTAAAATTTCAGGCCATCTTTGATCAGCAATTTACGCCTGAGATGGACCTCCATACTGATGAAAATGAGGAATAAGGTTTTTTCAAATACTAGTTCTGATTTCAGAAAACTGTCAATCTCATCATGTTTTTATTATGGGAAGGAATCCTAATTGCAATAGAAAATTAAAAAAAAAATAGACAGGAGCCATATGGAACTTTACCCATTTGCTGCCAAGAAATTGTCTTCCTTTTAAAAGCTAAAGGCATCCACGAGATATAGAGAAATTTAATCTTTTGTAAACAATGATGCATTTGATTGAGTGACATTGACTGGAAAGATGGAATGAGATTTTTGTTTTTAAGAAATGATTTAAATGTACTGGTTTTGAATTGAATTATTCCACATGGCTTTTCAGATCTTAGGAATTTTTATTCACTTTTGGTTTAGCTTCAGGTTTGCATTCATAAGCATGCTTCCAATTGACCCTTTAATTTTCAACTTTTATAAGCTTATGTGCATGTACGTGGGGGGCAGGGTTGTTGGAACAGAAGAAATCAAAAGTAAATTCTACAATATTCTGAAACACATATGAAGCTAAGAATATATAATTTGGTTCTAGTAAGTTATATTTTTCTTAAATCACAGCATGAAATTGCATATTAGAATCATGTAAATCTAAGACTTTTATTAAATTTAGAATGTCAATTTATGATGTGAAAATTATAAGTTGAGGAACAGAGGAGCAAACAGCTAACTTTTCCACATGAGATGGTGGTGTTCATTGTGTCATAAGGCCAGGGAGGAAGGAAACTCTGGGCAGGAGGGTTGGGTCTTAGCTCTGAGGAGGATGCATCATCTCTTATTGGAAAATTGAGGCTGAAAAGCACAATACACTGAACAATTCACCATGTTCCTTAGAAACAGGAGAACTGACCAGGTGTTGTCTGTTTGTTTGCCAATTCATGATTGTTATATTTTTATTTTATTGAGGAGTACACTTGTCATCATTGGACCTCTAGAGTCAGGCTGGAGGTTGCTGTAAGCAGGGACCATGGGACCAGGGAAGACAGGAGAGCAGGTCTTATTCTGCAGAGGGGAGGGTGCACTTTCAAGAACCAGAACCAGATGGCTTTCAAATGCACGGTAGACAAATAAGAAAAAACACTGATTTAATTTTTCAGGATGGACTATGTATTTTGTCTGGAAGCTTAAATTCTCAGTTGCCACTTGGTTGAGAATGTCCCTCCACTCTTGGCTCTTCCTGCTGTCTCTCTCTGTGGTGGTTTCTGCTTCTTTTCCTGTCATCAGACAGATTAAGGATGGACGGTCTCCCCTTCTGCCTTACAATCCTTTCTTTAGAGTGTAATGAAAGGTTTCATTCCTTGTTTCTTATAAAGGCCTTTGTGTTAAAACTCTCTTATCTAGCTGTCTCAGTTTCCCATTCTCCCTTAGGTGTGTAGTTTGATGTGAGATAACTTGGCAATGCTTACAACGCAACACCCCAAATCATCTCTTGCAGCGTGCAGGTGCAGATAACCCCAAATGACATGGGACACCTTGATCACCTCTTACCTTGATGAGTTCCTGACTCATCAAGTAAGAATTTCTGGGAAAGAACATGGGATAGATAGGCCTTCCACGTAGCCGTTGGGTAGACATTCCACTATACCAATGGAAAAATAAAATGACAGGTTTGAGGTGCTGATTTTTTTTCCAAATCAAATTCTTCTTTTCTCCCTCTTCGCCAATTAATAGGTATGTGAATGAATGTATGTGTTTGTGTGGGTGAGTCACACATCCTGTTTTAGAACTTTATAGAAATAAATTTCACTGAGTTTTTAATACACAAGACCACATCAAAGAAAAAGAAACACTTTTTAACTGTTGACTGGCTTTCACCACTTATTATGTGAGAAAGGAAATGTCAGAAACTTAAAAGAAATTTTAAGATCAATAGGTTTGAGCTTTTCTGATTTTAAAACGCTTTACAAAAACTTGTCAAAAAGATTATGCAATGGAAACAAGTAGGTTGCAACTTCTCAGGGTACTTTAGAAATTTCTTCGTATTTTTCAGAGTGAAAGTACAGGGAAGTGGAATCTTAGCCTGGGGAGACCCTAAGCTGGCTGAGGGTGTACATGTTAGTTATTAGTTTTTAGAAACTATTCTTCTGACTTACACAGAAACCAAGACTGGGCTATAAACCAAGACATGGTATTCACAAGAGCCATGGTGAAATAATTGGTAAGGCAAAGGTGGTAAATGGACCAAGTGCTGAGGTCATTCAGACCTAAATAGACTTTCTGCTGAGGTGACCTGAAGTTGCCCTAATTCTTCCCTTGTTCCAGGTGTATAGATCCAGTCTTAGAAATGTAGTGGAAACTCACTTGTCAGGCTGTGTCTGTATTCTGTTTTTGGAGTAACCAAGAATGCTTTAGAAAATCGGCTTGCCCTCTCCAGAAGGACTCCACTAAAATATTGTCTATTGAGGAAAAATTCCCCTGAAGATGGACATGACTTCATTTCTGTTTAATGAGCTCTGCTTTGGAGGAGATGATGAATGAAACTTAGGTTTTTGCTGCTTTTCTTATTACAGGTTTTACCCCTTTGTTTTCAATGTGGAAGAATATGGTAGCCTGAATGGGAATCCTGAGGGTTGTCATTTTCAGTAGTTTAGGGACCTCCCTGAAATAAACTGAAGGCATCTGCATTCAATGCTCATGTCTACAAACCGAAGCCGAGAGGGAAACGTGGGGCTCTTCAAACCCCAGATGTTGCTGCATTTAAAAAGAACTATGGATATTGAAAATTTTTCTTCCTGGTCACTGTTTATGATGTGTGTGTGTGTCTGAGCTCATGCATGTTATGCTCAGTCAAGAAGTCTGAATTCAAAAATTTTCATTTGAAATTTTGTTCCCTTGATTTGTTGTTTTAAAAACAAGATGCAAGTTGCGTCTGTATGATTAATGTGAAGTGTAAAAATCTAGCCAAATATCCTGTCTCATACACACACACACACACACGTTCCCAGAAGGTAGAGCATGTATGTTGATATTTTTGCGAAATATTTTTACCTTATAGAAACTTTAAGAAAGAAATTATCTTTTTCTTCACTATTCTAAATCTGCCTTATATAGATTTTTAAAAAGGTGACAGTTTTACTCAGAATGAAATGAAAATAAGAATGAAATAAAATAACATAAAATTCAAAAACGCCAAAGCGTTCTTTTCCTTTTAGTAAGCAGCGTCTCTGGTGCAAGTTACCCTGGAGCGAGTCTCAGGAGACCAGTTCTGTGGGATGGAGGTGATGCCACTTAACCTTCCCGGCCTTTGTTTCTTCACCTACAAAATTAGGGCAATAGAAAAATAATCTCTGGGATCTCCCCTGGCTCCTTCCCTCCAGCTTTAAACACTGCAGTTTGCTTTTCTCTGCTATGCACACACCACTGTCTACCATTCCCTTGGGAACCACACTTTCAGCCTTGTTCTCAAATAGTGTTTGAAAGAGAGGAAACTCCAAGGTCGCAGGCCCCGCATTTTCAAATTTTAAGGCTCAGCTGAGAAGAAAAGAGCTCATCCAGAGAAGGTTATAAATTTCACTTGGCTGAATCCTTAGCACTTTCTGCACACCTCCGTTAGGCAAGAGGTTGACATTCAAAAGATGTTCCCCTCTTTAATGGCTGTGGCTAAGAGTCTTGATTGTATAACATTTCGATGCGCACTTCATGGTTCCCTCCGTGTCTCCGTCTCCGTCCACAGTAGCTCTCTAAATACAGCAGCTGTGCCATCTGTTTCACATATTATTTCAGCCCTCACTGTTTTGGGATAAATTTCATAAAGTGTATTGCATACACACACATTTAATTGAACAAACGAGAAGCCTTTCCAGTTTCCAAAAGCTTCCGAAATGACAAGAAGTGTCCAATTTCCATTCAAATGGTTACTCCGGGGCTTTAAAATGTGTGAATTCATCTACCAGAGGCTGGTGGTGTGTTTTGAGGCAGATGGCTTGATTCTGCGAAGAAAAAAAATTAAGAGGATTTTACTATCAATCTTATTTTTTTTTTTTTTGGCAAAAGACTGACATAATAAAGATGTGTGTATTACTGAGAATGCTTTTTAATAATGATTCTACCTTATGTTTTCCCCCAAGAATATGGTTAACTGACTAGGAAAATCTATTTAGAGATTTTATGTTTATCCATAATGATCGGCTTAGGGAAAAAAAAAAGAAGCTGGCTAACAGAATTGCTGAAAAACAAAAGGAAAATAATGCTTTACAACTTTCTAAGGGAGTCCATGAAGAAAAGAATGCTAAAGTTTAACTGTGTTTCTCTTGCTAAGTAGTTGGGAAGTCAATAAATTGAAGATTTTTGAGGAAAGAAGAAGGGAAGAAGGGACTTTATGTTTTCTGAGATCTTTAATGGAGTATCTTCAGTGGGCATTATAGATGCTATATCAAAGGCATTTTCTATATTTAAGATCAACAGTTTTAAAGGTGAGTCACTGGAGTATTCTCAGTCACTACTGCTGTGTACTCTCAAATTTACACTCACATTGACACATGTCAAAAGTATGTCCAAAGTGCTCTGTTCTAAGGCTATAGCATCCCCACTTGCAGTCTGTGCGGAAGTCACTGAGTTCCTGATTAGTGCCTGATTAGTTAAAACCAATCATGTGTCTCGTGCCTCTTGAAAATGATTACTTAGGAAGCTCTGCCTAAACCAGTTAGCCCATAAGCTTTCTTTGGCACCTGTTACGAATGCCAAAATGACAAGAATTACAATGGTTCAACTTATGATTTTTTTGACTTTATGATGGCACTTTCTGCTGTGTGTTTTTACTGTTTTTCACTTCTAGGACAGTGTTCAATAAACTACATGAGCTAGTTAACATTTTATTACAAAATGGGCTTTGTGTTAGATAATTTTGCCCAAATGTAGGCTAATGTCATTGTTCTGAGTGTGTTTAAGGCAGGCTAGCCTAAGTCATGATGTTTAATAGGTTAGGTGCATTAAATGCATCTTTGACTTATGGTATTATCAATTTGTGATGGGTTTTTGGAGATATAATGGAATTGTAAGTCAAAGAGCATGTGTATTGGCTTAGAGATGAGTGGATGACCCAAATTGACCCAATCAGTGTAAAATGAAGAGCATTCCTTTGGTAGCTGGGGAAAAGGTACTTTCTCTCTTCCAGTGGACTAAACAGGGAAAACATTGAGCCTTTACAGCTGCTAATGGAAACATAAGGAGAACCAGTTTTAGGGTGAAGTAAACATTGTGGACAGCAGTATGAAAAGCAGAAAGAGCCTGCGTCTTTGATGACATGATCGAGCCTTTGCATTCACTTGTCTACAATTCATATGCCTCTGACTTTCTCTTATACAGTCAATACTTATTGTTAGAAAATTTCTTACTGTTCATGCCAGTTTGAGTCAGGATTTTTGATTGTTGTAGCTAAAAGCAGTCCAACAGATACACTTGAGGATGTGACTCAAAGTTAGGCAGCACCAAGCTCAGACATATATGTCATGAGAACTCTCAGTCAAGGGGATTGGGTTCTAGCTCCCTTTTATGGCACAAGAGTTTTTGATATGTAGGACACTGGCTAGAGGAAAATAATACTTAATTATTAAATATCTATTTCATTAGAATGTGCATTGGAGTTACTAGGCAGTGGAGTCTGTAGTTTCCACGTGTTTTGTGAATGGCTAATGGTGGCTGTGTTCTCACTAAGCCGGTGGTTCTCAAAGTTTAGTCCCCAACCGTCCTGACTTCTGATTTTTTCTTCAACATGTAAAGAACATGTGGTCTCCTATTCCCACAACAAGAGAAAAACAGAACCAACTGAAAATCAACAACTCTTCTTAGATTCCTTAGGTAATTGAAGTGTCGGGGTGAACTGCTACTTAGAGAACTGGAGAGACAGGCACCTACAGAGAATCACAGCTTAGCAGAAACACAAGCCACTGGAGCCAGGAAAGGGTGAGAATATTTAACTGTTCCTTAGTGATAATTGACAAATTTCGGGAGGATGAATGTTGATAAGCTTGAGAATTAAAAGCTCTTGGACTCTGGTTTAGAGGGACCCCTTACATTTTTGTGAAATTTATGGGTAGGATCCTATCTTTGTCTGCTTAGGCTTCCGTAATGCCAGACATAGACTCTATCTAGGAAGGAATTTCTGAATAAACCCAGTGACAATATAGGAGACAAAAACAAAGTCACTACAGGT
Organism: Galagoides demidoff; assembly: GCA_963574575.1. Classification (NCBI taxonomy): domain Eukaryota; kingdom Metazoa; phylum Chordata; class Mammalia; order Primates; family Galagidae; genus Galagoides; species Galagoides demidoff. The sequence goes on along the minus strand of CAUYQV010071804.1, from coordinate 7,834 downwards.
AATTGAAGTCTCTGACACCTAGGCTGCACTAAATATTAAAATTCAGCCTAACCTCTAGACAGATAAACATAAAAATTTCACACGAAAGACCTATTAATTCCAGTTTGTATTATCTCATAAATTATGTCCAACTTTCAACAAAAAAATTACAAGACATTACAAAAGGCAAGAAAAAAACACAGTATGAGATGTCAAATCAAGCACCAGAAGCAGACTCTGATAGAGCAGAAATTTGGAATTATCAAGTGAAGTCTCAGGACAAGCAGTATCTTCCAAATTTGGAATATATCAGAAGTACAAATTCCTAAACTTATTGAATGAGAAATCTGGGGCTGGGGCCCATCAGTTTGTGTTTTCACAAGCCTTCCAGGTGATTATGTTTGAAGATCACTGTACTAAGTTCAAGAGTTTTGAGATACACAAAAATCAAGAGACATAAATTCCACATGGACAGAGACACATGAAGCTCTCCCAGTAACATCAACAAACTGAGCAAGTTGAAGCTTGGGTGAATCAAGATGCTATTGACTGTGTTTCTTGGAAATTAAATAACGAACCCTAACACAATCTGTCTCCAAACTTTCATAGTGACCCACATGTAATAAGTAGGTGTAAAATTTGTAAACTCTTATTTTTTCTTAGGTTTCTCAGAAATAATATGGTAACAAGGTGATTCAAAGCATGAAAGAGCCTTTGAAGGCATTGCCTTTTAGTTTTGCTAAGCAATGTCATTACTAATGAGTAGTTTCTGATGACTGGGATATAGTTATTCCACTTGTGTTTGTATGAGACCTACCACCTGACTTGAGACCCTTACTGTCATTAGACAACCTGGCAGGGGGTGGTTAAGTCTGGATGGAAAGCCTAGGTCCTCTATCTGGATCATAAACAGAATTTCTCAGAGCAGGGTTATCAGGCTTTGTGGCCCCAGAGGTTTTTCCAATGTGGAGATGGGGAAGAGGGAGAAGGTTTGAAAGTGTCCTTCTAAGGGCAGACTATTTTACTATTTTGCTCTCCTAACTTGGTCTGTGCTCACTTGCCCTGTGGCCTGATCATAGCTCTGTAGTCCCCTGAGCCAACTGTTAAGCCTAATTACGGTTCTTGTGACCTTCTCTGGAACTCTGATGGCAAAGGCCTCTTTCTGGTGTTTAATCACAGTTTTCTGTCTTAGGTTGTCTCTAATCACACGTGGTGCCTCCTGTTCAGTGATGATAAATGTTTTCTATTCAGCCTGAGAAGAATCATAGCCTGGAGTTACTTACAGAGACCTCCTAATTTTAGTTAGAAAAAGCTGAAGTCTGGGGAGGGGTGGTAACATATTCATCACTCATTTGTTAACACTTACTGGACACCTGCACATTGTGTGCCAGGCACTGTTTAGTCACAGCAGAAACATGTTGGGATAAAGAAATTCTTAACTCCCAAGCTAGTCCTCTTTATATTGAACTGCTTTTAAAAAGCCACTCAAACAAAAACAAAATAAAAGGACTCGGCACCTGTGGCTCAATCGGCTAAGGCGCCAGCCACGTATACCTAAGGTGGCGGGTTTGAATCCCCAGCCCGGGCCCGCCAAACAACAATGATGGCTGCAACCAAAAAATGGCCGGGCGTTGTGGTGGGCTCCTGTGGTCCCAGCTACTTGGGAGGTGGAGGCAGGAGACTCGCTTGAGCCCAGGAGTTGGAGGTTCCTATTAGCTGTGATGCCATGGCACTACCCAGGGGGACAGCTTGAGGCTCCGTCTCAAAAAAAAAAAAAAAAAGTTTAGATCTGAGAACACTGACCACATGACCAAAGATTGGTTGAAGTTAACCACCGCTGCCCTCTAAGGGGCCTGCCTTCTCTAGTTTGTTCACTTCACTTGTGTCTGTTTTTGTTTGTTTGTTTTGTCTTTTTTTCTTCTTTTTAGAGACAGAGTCTCACTTTATCACCCTCAGTGGAGTACCGTGGCGTCACAGCTCACAGCAACCTCCAACTCCTGGGCTTAGGCGATTATCTTGCCTCAGCCTCCCAAATAGCTGGGTCTACAGGTGCCTGCCACAATGCCCGGCTATTTTTTGTTGCAATCTGACCAGGACTGAGTTTGAACCCGCCACCCTCGGTATCTGGGGTTAGTGCCCTCCAAATCTTTTTAAAGAAAAGCGAATGAGACCAGGCATTGTGGCTCATGCCTATAATCCTAGCACTCTGGGAGGCCAAGGCAGGCAGATCTCTTGAGCTCAGGAGTTTGAGACCAGCCTGAGCAAGAGTGAGACCCCGGTCTCTACTAAAAATGAAAACTGAGGCAAGAGGATCACTTGAGCCCAAGAGTTTAAGGTTACTGTGAACTATGATGGCATGGCACTCTACTCAGGGGGACAGAGTAGGACTGTCTCAAAAAAAAAAAAAAGGCAAATGAGTGACCCTGAGAAAGCTGCATAGCTTCCCTATCCTCCAATTTCCTTATCTAGAAGATGGGAATGTTGACAAAACCCATTTCATCTGGCTCAGGCTGCCCCCATAACAAAGCCCTACAGGCTGGATGGCTTGAACACATTCCATTTCTCACATTTTTACACTTCCGGAGGATGGAGTTTTTTTCTTTTTCTTTGTTTTAAGAGTATACTTTTTAGGTATGGGGCTGGCGCCATACCCACTGAGCCACAGGCACTGCCCAGGATAGTTTCTTGATCAAGGTGTTGGCAGATTTGGCCATGGTATGTGTGGTGTCTCTTCTTATAAAGACACTATACCTATTGGACCAGGGCCCCACCCTTATGACCTCAATGAACATGAATTACTTCTTTAGACGCTCCATCTCCAATAACAGACATGCTTGGGTTGATGTTTCAACATATTAATCAGTCTGAGAGGACCACAAACATTCAGTCTGTAACAGTGCTCCTTTCCTAGGGTGGGTGTGAGCATGGAGTGAGCGAATGCGTGAGAAGCTCTCAGAACAATGTATGACATGGAGGACCTTCTCAGGAACGTGTAATAATAATATGTGCTGGTAATATTGAGGGTGTGGACTCTATGTTTAGCTTTTTGTAGTACTATTTCTGCCAAAAGATATGTCTGTCAGGGGCACACCAGCTCCCCCAAATAGTTGCCACCTTTCATAAGGCTTAGGTAAGTGCTACAATTAAGAAAGATCCACGGCTCAGCGCCTGCAGCTCAAGTGGCTAAGGCGCCAGCCACATACACCTAAGGTGGGTTTGAATCCAGCCCAGGCCCACCAAACAACAATCATGGCTGCAACCAAAAATAGCCAGGCATTATGGCAAGCGCCTGTAGTCCCAGCTACTTGGGAGGCAGAGGCAGGAGACTCGCTTGAGCCCAGGAGTTGAAGGTTGCTGTGAGCTGTGATGCACAGCACTCTATCCAGGGGGACAGCTTGAGGCTCTGTCTCCAAAAAAAAAAAAAAAGAAAGAAAAAAGAAAGATCCACTGGTACATTTCTAATGCTGAACTCTTGGATACTTTGGACACTCAGGGAAAATCAAGGCGTAAAGTTGAGCTGCCTTCCTGTACAACCATGGGCTCGCTGGTCTCTGAAAGTGCTTATGCTGACAGTCTGAATGCAGGAATGTCTAATTTTTCCCTTGTGTATGAACATCTTCTTGTATCTGATGTTTTTCCTTTTCATCTCCATGTATGTGGAATGTCCCTAGGAGACACAGAGCCATTTACTGGTACCCTGAATACTGGGGGGTACACTAGATAGTCTCTGCCCCCTCCAATCACTTTCTCCCGAGTTCTGTGCACTGAAGGGCTAATCTCATAGACGTGGGCCCCTGTGGTTCCTGCCCCCATGCACTTCTGAATATTGCTAGTTTTAGATGCTCCACTATTCTTGATGGTTCCCTTAATCTTGCCTATACCTTCGCAAATTTATTTTGCTTACACCTTTTAGAGTTTCACCCGTTCCCCGCTTGGCCTCTGATTGATGATAAGGAAGGAATCTGATTTATATATAGTTTCCTGGGGGATAATGGAGAAGTTGGAACCAGAGTAACTGCTCAGGGGGGAGGTGTGCTGGGGCATACACCCGTCCTGCTCAAAGAAGAGTGGCCAACTCCAATTTCATGAATATTCATAATACAGTTTGCCCATTCACCAAATAGGTAGGGGCTTCCACTCGCCTCATCCGGGAGTTCCAAGCAGAGCTCAGATTAGCAGATAAGCACACGTAGCACATGGACCTTCGGAAACGCCCCAGTGTAGCTCCTGCGCCATCCCAATTACCTGCCTCTACTGGACACACCTGCGCCAGTCTACTACCGTCGTCCTTCAGAAGAAAGACGCTACCTCGCTTGCCTTCCTGAAGTGGCAGAGAGCCAACAGGGGAGCTTCCCCACACCACCCTTGCCGTCACAACGCATCTGATGAACTCTTCCTCTCCGAGTAAATCTGTTCAGGAAAGCCCTGCAGAGGCCAAATCCACATTGTTGCAAGCCAGCTGCTTACTGAGGGAGGTGCAGGCACAGAGCCTGTGACAGCACTGTCAAGGTGACAAGAAGGTTTCTCACTGAAGGCTGCCATTGTGAGAGGAGGCAGTCGTTTCACAATAGATGATCCTCTTCTTCTCTGGGCAAAAAGGAGCTGTCATCCAAGAAAGGCTTAAATTTCTTGTTCCTGTAGCCAAATGTCCTCAGAGTACCTTAGCACCTAGAAAGGGCCCTTATCCAGGGCCCACGGTGCTGCCGGTGGATTATTCAGAACGTGGTTTGATCTTTCCCCTGGTCTTGCTCATTTAGTTTCTAATTCTTTTCCATTTTCCTCATCATTACAGAATTTACAAATAGGTGGCCAACATGTAGAGAATAGGTGGTAAATATTTGGTAATGAATATTTTGTAAATAAAGGTGCATTTAGCTACAATTTCCCATTTTCCTTATGCATGGTGACTTTATTACAGGTGACTCATGGGACACTCTATGTATATTCCAATTTGGTCAATTGATCAAATGATATAATTTATAATTTTTCCTGCAGATCATGATCCAGCCTGTGATTTTTCACTTTCTTCACCCTGGAACATGTCTATAGGTTTTCTCTTTTATTGCATCGACAGTTTAAAGAACATCCAGTCTTTTTAAAAAATAGAACTTCTTTATTTTTGATTGAGCTGATGTTTCTTCAATGATTACATTGATGTTATGGATTCTTAGCTGGAATATTGCACAGAGAATGTCATATCCTCAGGACGTCACTTCTGAAGACACGCATCGTGGCCATTCAGAAGTTGCCCATCCCTGGAGATGTTGATTGTGATCACCTGGTCAAAAGTTACACTTGTGTAACTTCTCCATTGAATAATTACTATTTTTCCCCTTGCAACTGATAAGAATTCTGAAGGAAGACATTTTAAGACCATGCATATTATCTTATTACTCATCAAATTTTCCCTTTAGATTTAACATCCAAACTAATCTTTGCAGTGATAGTTGCCACATAATGAATTTCTAACTCTCACCCTCCACATTGGCCTTGCACTACATATAAGAGTCTTCCCATTTGTCTATTTATAACCAATATAGACTCATGAATTCTTATTTTTTTGTCCATAATTCACAATTCATAACTGTAGTTAGTTATTTTTGACTGAAATTGCCCCAGATTTGACAAGTGGGAGCCCTTCAAGCTAACTACTTGTCCTCGTGCCCTTGTGAACTACCCTCGTCATTTTTATTTATTTTTTGAGACAGGGTCCCCCTCTTTCACCTGGGCTAGAGTGCAGTGGCATCATCATAGCTCACTGCAACTTCAAACTCCTGGGTTGAGCCTCCTGAGTCACTGGGATTACAGCTGTGTGCCACTATGCCTGGATACATTTTCTATTTTGTACAGACAGGGTTTTTTGCTCAGGTTCTTCATCATTTTTTAAAGCATTTACTTTCTGACATAATAAGTTTATGATGATTAACTTTATGTGTCAACTTGACTGGGTTAAGTGATACCCAAATAGCTGGTAAAGTATTATTTCTGGTCTGGCATAGTGGCTCATGCCTATACTTCCAGCACTTTGGGAGGCTGACGTAGGAGAATTGCTAGAGGCCAGGAGTTTGAGACCAGCCTGGGCAACAGAGCAAGACCCTATCTCTAAAAAATATAAATAAATAAATAAATATTATTCCTGGGTATCTGTGAGAGTATTACTACTGAAAGAAATTAGCATTTGAATTGGTGAACTAAGTAAACCAGATGGTTCTTTTTAATGTGATCAGGTGACTTCTAATCCACTGAGGGCCTGAATAGAACAAAAAGACAAAGAAAGCATGAGTTTGTTCTCTCTGCTTGAGTAAGACTTCTGTCTTCTCTTGCCCTTAGAAGCAAGGGCTCCTGGTTCTCAGGAGCTTTCAGACTCAGACCTATTGGTCCCCTAACTCTCAGGATGTCAGACTTGGGCTAAATTGTACCATTGGTTTTACAGTTCTCCAGCTTTCAGACAACCAAGCTCTTCACCTCCACAATCATCTGAGCAAATTCCTATAATAAATGTCCTCTAATAGTATCTCAACATATTCTTTGGCCTGAGATTTGACAAGTGGGAGCCCTTCAAGCTAACTCCTTATCCTCGGGCCCTTGTGAACTACCCCCATCATTTTTATTTATTTATTTTTTGCCCCAGTCTAAAGAAATTACCTCACAGCTCAGCGCCCATAGCTCAGTGAGTAGGGTGCTGGGCACATACACCTCTGGCTCTATTGCTCTGAAAAACCTTCGCTGCTTCAGAGTGGGCTCATCCTGTATTTACTCTGCACCAACCATTTCACCAAGGAGCCCTCTTCCGGAGGAGAGGAAGTGTGAGAGAGTAATGGTATTTAGAAACAAAGATATGGGTTCCAAGTGTGCTCATTGCTACTGGGGCATCTTTGCTGCTTGGCACTTTAAGCAGATGCCACTAGTAAATGTACATATATAATATATACACACATACACATATGTATGTGCATGTACACATATTTTAGAAAGGATGCGTTCAGGAGGGGTGCGGTGGCTCCGTGTGTAATCCTAGCACTCTGTGAGGCCAAGGTGGGTGGATTGGCTTGAGCTCAGGAACTTGAGACTGAGAAAGAACGAAACTCCAGCTCTATTAAAAATAGAAAAAAATGACTTGGCGCCTGTGGCTCAAGTGGCTAAGGCACCAGCCACATACACCTAAGGTGGCGGGTTTGAATCCAGCCTGGGCCCGCCCAAAAACAATGATGGCTGCAACCAAAAAAAAATAGCCAGGCGTTGTAGCGGGCACCTGTAGTCCCAGCTACTTGGGAGGCTGAGGCAGGAGACTCACTTGAGCCCAGGAGTTGGAGGTTGCTGTAAGCTGTGATGCCACAGCACTCTACCCAGGGGGACAGCTTGAGGCTCTGTCTCAAAAATAAATAAATAAATAAAAATAGAAAAAAACTAGCCAGGCATAGTGGTGGTTACCTGTAGTCCCAGAGACTTGGGAGGTTGAGGCAAGAGGATTGCTTGAGCCAAAGAGTTAGAGGTTGCTGTAAGCTGTGATGCCAAGACTCTAGTCTGGGCAATAGAGTAAGACTGTCTCAAAAAAAAAAATCATGCGTTCATATCAATACCTATAACTCCAGTCCATCCCACAGGGTTCTTTTTTGCTTCTCCTCATTTGTATGTTCTTTCTTCCATAATAAGAACACTATCTGCCAAATATCAATACATTTACTCATTGTTCAGTCCTATAAGACATTTTTTTTTTTTGAGACGGAGCCTCAAGCTATCCCCCTGGGTAGAGTGCCATGGCATCACAGCTCATAGCAACCTCCAACTCCTGGGCTCAAGCGAGTCTCCTGCCTCTGCCTCCCAAGCAGCTGGGACCACAGGCGCCCGCCACAGC
>CAUYQV010071802.1:0-11142 GCA_963574575.1 Galagoides demidoff | reverse complement strand
ACATACACCTAAGGTGGCGGGTTCGAATCCCCAGCCCGGGCCCGCCAAAACAACAATGATGGCTGCAACCAAAAAATAGCTGGGCCTTGTGGGGGGCGCCTGTGGTCCCAGCTACTTGGGAGGCTGAGGCAGGAGACTCGCGTGAGCCCAGGAGTTGGAGGTTGCTGTGAGCTGTGATGCCACGGCACTCTACCCAGGGGGATAGCTTGAGGCTCTGTTTCAAAAATAAATAAATAAATAAAATTAAGAACTCTGTGCATAAGACACTTTGAAAAAGCTGCCAGGTACCTATAATCTCAGCACTTTGGGAGGCCAAAATGGGAAAATCTTTTGAGGTCAGGAGTTCAAGACTAGCCTGGACAACACAATTGTTACAGGAAGACGAGGCCCAATGGAGAGAAAGAGCACCCAAGCACCATATTTATTTTTTTATTATTATTATTTTTTTCCAAGCACCACATTTATAAGAGGAAGGGCTTTATTTACCAGCCAGGAGCTTACAGCATAGAATTCCAAATGGCCGCACTCTCCTGATCGTTCCCTTTTTATCGACAGTCAAAAGTTCCACCCACAGGTACCATTCTTATTGGCCAGTTTGAGTCAAGCAGGAGAAGCTATTCCAGCCCCTATAGAACTACAGAATTTCACAGAACCTGGAAATTTCCGAGTTCCAGGAAGTTCAGTTTACAAATTCCCAAGAGCTAAGTCACCATGGAGAGGACCTTGCAGGTGTATCCTTGTGGTCTCCTTGAGAAGACCTGTTCTCCTAGACCTCACCCTTCTTGGGTATCCTCTCTCACAATAAGTCTGGCATGGTAGCACATGCCTGTAGTCCCAGCTCCTCAGAAGTCTGAGGGGGGCAGATCACTTGAGCCCCTGAGTTCAAGGATGCAATGAGCTATGCCTGGGCCACTGCACTCCAGCCTAGGTAGCAGAGTGAGACCCTACTCTAAAGCAAACACCTCCTCCCCCAAAATACCCCCCCAAATCAAAATCAAATCACATAGGAAGAAAATATTAGCAATACATACAAATTAAAAGGATTAGAATCCTGAATATATAGAACTCCTATATGAATTAACAAGAAAAAATTCATATCAGCTGGGTGCCCGTAGCTCAGTACTTAGAGTGCCAGCCACATGCTCCAGGGCTGGTGGTTTTGAACCTGGCCCAGACCTGCTAAACAAAAAACAAACAAACAAAAAAATAGCTGGGCATTGTGGCGGGTGCCTGCAGTCCCAGCTACTAGGGAGACCAAGGCAAGAGAATCACCTAAGACCAAGAGCTGGAGGTTGCTGTGAGCTATGACAGCACAGCACTCTACCGAGGAAGACAAAGTGACACTCTGTCTCAATAAAAAGAAAAAAGAAAAAATGCATACCCAAAGAAGGTAAATGGGAAAAACAGCATAAGCAGGCATTTTAAAAATGATTAATAAACATATAAAAACATATGCTCAACCTTATTATAATCAGGGAAATTCAAAGTCAGATCAAAACACTATTTTATAATTACTAAATGAGAGGGAAACTTTAAGTCTGAGAATAGTAAATGAGGAACAAAAGATACTCCTGTTACACAGTAGCTTGGTGTGTATTTTGTACAATCAAATTAAAAAACAATCTAGGGTGGGTGGCGCCTGTGGCTCAAAAGGGTAGGGTGCCAGCCCCATATGCTGGAGTTGGTAGGTTCAAACCCAGCCCTGGCCAAAAACAAACAAACAAACAAACAAAAACAATCTAGGGTAAAGTTGAAGATAAGCATAACTCTTATCTCAACAGTTCTTCCATTTTTAAGTCTGTATCCTGGCCTTACTAATCAAAGTGCAGTTGGCTAAACAATAGCATTTAAATCACCTGTAACTTGTCAGAAATGCAGAATCACAGGTCCATGTCTTTTGAATTTGAACTGCATTTTAACAAGATTCCTAGTTGCTACCAATGCCCATGAAATTGAGAAGCAGTGCCCTAAAGAAACTCTTGAACATGCACCAGGAGACATGATGGAGAATGTTCATAGCAGCACTGAAAGTAATAGCAAAGAACTGGAAACAATACAAATATTTACTGACTAGAGTATGAATAAGTAAATTGTGTTGTCATAAAATCTAGGTGTGGAAAGAGGCATATGACATTTTTGTAAGACTCAAAAGCAACTAAAAGTAAATACTAGATTATTAGGGATCCATATATGTGTATGTGGGTAATTCTAAAAGAAACAAAGAAATGATAAACGCACAGTTCAGGGTAAGGGTTCTTTGGGGGAAAAGATAAGGAGAGGAGCAGACAGTGACCTTCACCAGCCCAGGAAGTTTTCCTCTCCTCTCCTCTCCTTTTCTTTTCTTTCTTTCTTTTCTTTTTTTTTTTTTTTGTATAGACAGAGTCTCACTTTATCGCCCTCGGTAGAGTGTCCTAGCGTCACACAGCTCACGACCACCTCCAATTCCTGGGTTTAGGCGATTCTCTTGCCTCAGCCTCCTGGGTAGCTGGGACTACAGGTGCCCGCCACAAGAACTGGCTATCTTTAGTTCTTTTTTTTTAGACAGTCTCACTCTGTCACCCTGGGCAGAGTGCTATGGTGTCATAGCTCACAGCAACCTCAAATTCCTGGGCTCAAGCAATCCTCTTACATCAGCCTCCTCAGTAGCTGGGACTACAGGCACCCAACACAATGCCTGGCTAGTGTTTTCTATTTTTAGTAGAGATGGGGGTCTTGCTCTTGCTCAGGCTGGTTTCAAACTCCTGAGTTCAAGCAATCTGCCTGTCTCAGCTTCCCAGAGTGCTAGGATAACAGGCATGAGCCATAGCACCTGGCCAAAAGGTTCTGTTTCTTAATTGGGTCGTAGGTTCAAGAGTTTATGTTGTATTATTGTTATTATTATTTTGAGACAGAGTCTCAAGCTATCCCCCTGTGTAGAGTACTATGACATCACAGCTCACAGCAACCTCCAACTCCTGGGCTCAAGCGAGTCTCCTGTCTCAGCCTCCCAAGTAGCTGGGACCATAGGCACTCACCACAATGCCCAGCTATTTTTTGGTTGCAGCTGTCGTTGTTGTTTTGGTGGGCCCAGGTTGGATTCCAACCTGCCACCTTAGGTGTATGTGGCTGGCGCCTTAGCCACCTGAGCCACAGGCACCGAGCCGTTTATGTTGTATTATTATGTGACTTATCTATGGGCTTTTTATTTTGTTTTTATTTGGGGGTGTTTTTTGCCTTTTTTTTTTTTTTTTTTGAGTCAGAGTCTTACTCTGTTGCTCCGGCCAGAGTTCAGTGGTATTGTGATAGGTCACTGCCACTGTTGCAGGAAGACGAGGCCCAACGGAGAGAAAGAGCACCCAAAAACCTCGTTTATAAGAGGAAGGGCTTTACTCACCAGCTGGGAGCTTATGGCATAGAAGAATTCCAAAGGGCCATGCTCCCTGACTGTCTTGGTCTTTCCCTTTTTATTGACAGTCAAAAAGTTCCACCCCATAGGTACTCTTCTCATTGGCCAGTTTGAATCAAGTGGGAGATACTATTCCAGCCCCTACAGAACTACAGGATTTCACAGAACTTAAAAATTTCCAAGTTCCAGAAAGTTAAGTTTACAAATTCCCAGGAGTTGAGTCACCATGGAGAAGACCCTGCAGATGTATCCTTGTGTTCTCCTAGACCTCACCCTTCTTGGGTATCCTCTCTCACCACCTCAAACCTGGGCTCAAGTAATCTTCCTGTCTCTGTCTCCTGAGTAGCTGCTGGGACTATTGGCATGTGCTACCACTCTGGGGGTTAGCCTTTTTTTTTTTTTTTTTTTTAGAGACACTGGTCTTGCTGTGTTGCTCACGCTGGTCTTGAACTCCTGGGCTCAAGCTATTCTCTGGAGCCTTGGCCTTCCAAAGTGCTAGAATTACAGGCCTGAGCCAGCAGGCAAAGTCTTGGGTAATATTAAATAATGAATTTGTGAAAGATCTGAGATTTTGTGTCACAACTACTAATCTTCAATGCTGAGGATTTAAAAGATTGTCTTTGTTACAGTATTTTCCTCTTCCTTAGACATCTGTGCAGAGAATAGATAAATGTCATCCTGGATATTTCCAGAAATTGATTTCCTCGTTGCCCTGAGAAAGATTGCCTTAAAAGAAAGCTTTTATATATTCTTTACCGGTTCCACTTGACCCACATGTAACACTTTAAGTGACAAGTCAATCCAGGTTATAGGTACTTGGCATGTACTGCATATGCTATTCACCTACATTTGACAGCATCTTGTAAGAAGGAAAGGTAATGGCGATAACATTTATTTTAGACATTAGATAACCTTTCATCTTTCATGAAAAAAAATTGAGAAGCCAATATTGGCAATCAATATTGCCAGTCATTGTGAAGTGTTCCCATGAAACAACTAGTGGAAGGGAGCCTTGCTAAAAAGTATAGAAATGTTCCATTTTCTGTAATCAAAGCAGTTACAGTGTAAGAGGAGGAAGGGCGAATGAGTCCTACTCGTCCCTCAAGTCTGACCTCAACTTAACTTTCTCCAGGTAAGTGCCCTTCCTTTGTGTTCCCTTAATACACAGACCAAAAAGATTACCTCTGGTGCACGTGTTTACACAGCAGAACCTGCCGAGCTCGGTCCGCTGAAGTTAGGTTCGCGCTGCCCTCCTCCCCCGCCCCTCCCCGACCGCTTTCCCTCCCCGCGGGGCGCCCCGCCCCCCTCCGCGGTTGGCGGCGGCGTGGGAGGCTCAGCCCTGCGCTCCCCATTGGCCGCTCAGGGGGCGGCGCATTTCCCGCCTCCGGATAGGTCCCCGGGCCCAGGCGTCTCCTGCATCTGGGCTCACTTGTCATTTCCGGGGTAAGATGGCTGCAGTTCGTGTGTTGAGAACTTGGAGCCGGAATGCTGGGCAGCTGGTAAGCCGGTTTGGGCATATCTGAAGCCAGGAAGGAGTGATTGTTGGGAGTCACCCAGGAGTGGTGTGTTCCTTTCTCCTCCGAGTGCCACGCATACAGTGCACGCGTGATAGACAGGTGGAGGGATGCATGCAAAACGAAGGACAGAAGGTGGCCAGCCGACCCGTCTGGAGTGGAAACGCACTCCTGTCCTGTACCTGGGCGCGCTTTTGCAGGGACTCAGTCTCCCTGCCGCTCCTTCTGCACCCGAGGCCCGGCTAGCCTTTCTCCTGCTAAACTTTCATCCAGCACTTTCCAGGTGCCAGGCATTGCAACAGGGAGGTGGGATACAGAGATGCATTCAGCCGGCGTGTGTTGAGCGCCCACGGTGTACCAGACACTGGTAATAGGAGCCCTACCCTCGGGGAATTTACAGTCTAGAGGAAGAGACCGTTCAGCCAAAGAATGTCGCCATGATCCTTGCCTCTGAAGAACTGAGATGCTTCTTACTCTTTGGCCCGTCCTTCTCCCTGTGGACAGCACATACCATTTCAGCCCTTCTATCACCGAGGCTGTGTGTGACTCACTACCATCTCCCTTGCACTTCCCACTCTTTCCCACAGTCTTTTAGCACCAAGCACTGATGTGTCCTGGTAATAATACTGTTTCATCCTGTTTGCTTAGCGTTTGTCTTTCTAGCACCTTTCCCCCTTTCCATTTCCCTACATTTTGCTGCCTTGGTGGACCCCTGATTTTACAGCTCTTCAAGAGCCTGGTATGTACCAATACTGAGGATACATTGTGAACAAGACAGACACCATTCCTTCCCTCTCAGAGATTACTAGTTGTGGTGGAGGATAGGGCACAGGGGAGATAGGGAGATAGGGATAGACACTAAGCAGTAACAACCCAGCATGAGAAGTCCGATGATAGGACAAGTGCTTAGAGCTGCAGGAAGGCATAGGAGTGGACACCTATGGTGGGCGTGGAGGTCAGAGAGGAGCTCCCAGAGGGTACTGTATAACCTGAGATTTGGGAAGGATAAGGAGGACGTAATCAGAGAAGGGGGCTCTTCTCAGCTGCACCTTACCAGGTATTGGCCTCTGTTCTTTTGGGAGCACTTCATTCTTGCCTTTTGTGATACCATCTCCTTCCTACACCGTTGGCCACTTACTCCCAGTATCGTCTTTCCCTACCCAACTTTTATTTATTTATTTACTGAGCCACAGGCACTGCCCCTACCCAACTTTTAAATATTGGTGTTTCTAAGACTCTGACTTTGGCCTTCTGTTCTTTTCCCACTTTCTGGGTTATCTCATCCACTTTTTAGATTTAGTTATGCTGACGATTCCTAAAGTTCCCACCACGTCTACTCTAAACCCATATTTTCCACCGTCCTGGAAATCTCAAATTGTAGGTGTATGAGGTGTTTTTCAGCTGCAAGTCACAAAAGCCCAACCAATAAATAAGAAATTGAGCTTTTATGAATATAGAACATTGGCATCTGGCATCAATCAAATGCAGTGTTTTCATCCTTTGTTTATCTCATGGGAAACTTGAACCTATAGTTAAACTTACATGGCATGCTTAAATTATGTTAATCAAAAAAAAAAGAAGGTGGCGCCTGTGGCTCAAAGGAGTAGGGCGCTGGCCCCATATGCCAGAGGTGGTGGGTTCAAACCCTGCCCTGGCCAAAAACTGCAAAAAAAAAAAAGAGTAAAGAAAGAGTACCCTTAGTGTGCTTTGAACTTCTTTTTTTTTTTTTTTTTTTTTGAGACAGTCTTACTTTGTCACCCTCAGTAGAGTGCTGTGGCATCACAGTTCATAGCAACCTCAAACCCCTGGGCTCAAGCAATTCTCTTGCCTCAGCCTCCCAAATAGCTAAGACTACAGGTGCCCACCACAACACCCAGCTATTTTTAGAGACAGGGGTCTCACTCTGGCTCAGGCTGTTCTTGAACCTGTGAGCTCAGGCAATCCACCTGCCTCAGCTTCCCAGAATGCTAGGATTACAGGTGTGAGTCACTGCACCTGGCCTTGAACTTCTTTTGAAGATAATTAAATTAACAATCTTTAAAATTTTTGCAGCATACCTAAGATCCTCTCACAACACAGCAGTGTACCACAGCACACTAGTTGAAAATCACTGATTAAGGGCGGTGCCTGTGGTTCGGTGAGTAGGGCGCTGGTTCCATATATGGAGGGTGGTGGGTTTAAACCTGGCCCTAGCCAAACTGCAACCAAAAAATAGCAGAGCATCGTGGCTGGCACCTGTAGTCCCAGCTACTTGGGAGGCTGAGGCAAGAGAATTGCTTAAGCCCAAGAGCTGGAGGTTGCTGTGAGCTGTGATGACATGGCACTCTACTGAGGGTGACAAAACAAGACTCCGTCTCTTAAAAAAAGAAAAAAAAGAAAATCACTGATTAAGTGGCTCATCATTATTGGTGTTGTCATTTCCCTAGCAGTTCATTGAGCCCTTCCCTCCTGGTCACAAGAGGGCTGTTACAACTTCTTATTTCAAGTTTAAGGCAGGAAAGAGGAGGGGTGGAACCAGCTAGACTTAATGGCTAGAACTGGGTTACATGGTCACTGGTCACTGCTACCCATCTGCCATCATGCCTCAATGCACATCAGATTCTCTAGGCTTCAGAACTGAACCCTCAAATCTGTTTCCCTTGATTTTAGCCTGCAATTCTCTCTCTGAAAAAATCTGATCGGTACTTTTCCACACTCTCCTCAACTGCATGTGTCCTGATGCTTCCCAATTGGACCTTCTACCTCAAATCTTATGCCTTTCTAACCCATTCTTCACACTATAGCCAGGGTAGTCTTTAAGATTACATTTGATAATGCCATTTTCTTCCATGAAACTTCTCTCAGCAATATGTCCCAAAATTCAGATGACTCTGAGGCAATTTTTGTTCTGGATTATTCCAATCTCTCAGGCTTCATTTCTTACTAAGTAAGAGCCACCCATGCTAACCCCAACTCTGACACTGCCCCACACCTAACTCCATACTAAAACATATTAAAACTCTATTGCACAGGCCAGGCACAGGGGCTCACACTTGTAATCCTAGCACTCTGGAAAGCCAAGGAAGGTAGATGACTGAGCTCAGAGGTTCGAGACTGAGCAAGAGCAAGATCCCATCTCTACTAAAAACTGAGATAAGAGGATCTTTTGAGCCCAAGAGCTTTAAGTTGCTGTGAGCTATGACACAATAGCACTCTATTCAGGGTGACAGAGTGAGGCTCTTGTCTCAAAAAGAAAAAAAAAAACTTTGTTGAACAAACTTTACTTAACTGAGCACACATGTGCTCTCTCTGAACTCCAGACCTTTGCACATGTATTTCTTCTGTTTTAAAGACTCTTGCCTTAATCCCCTGTAGCCTTATGTGCAACACACCTCATCTTCTGGGTTACTCCTACTCATATCTCAGGTCTTACTTCAACATAGCTTTGTCCAGGCAGATTCCCTTCCTTTGGGTTACCTAACACACTCTATTTCCCCATAATAGCACTATGTTATAATCACCTGTTCACTTGTCCCTATCTTTCACCGGACTCTACATTCCATAAGAGAAAGAATTGCATCTATTTTGTTCTGTATATAGAGTGGCCATAAAGCTTGTGTGCAATTTTAAAATAGTTGTCTATTTTATTTATTATTATTATTATTAGGTTTTTTTTTGAGACAGAGTCTCACTATCAAACTCTTGGGCTTAAGCAATTTTCTTGCCTCAGCCTCCCAAGTAGCTGGGACTACAGGCGCCTGCCACAATGCCCAGCTATTTTTTTGTTGTTGTTGTAGTTGTCATTGTGGTTTGGCAGGCCCAGGCTAGGTTCGAACCCACCAGCCTCAGTGTATGTGGCTGGCACCCTGGCCTCTGAGCTACACGCACCAAGCCTCGTTTATTTAATTTTGAGACAGAGTCTTACTCTGTTGTCCTCTGTAGAGTACCGTGGCATCATATCTCATAGCAACCTCAAACTCTTGGGCTCAAGCCATTCTCTTGTCTCAGCCTCCCAAGTAGCTGGGACTATAGGGAGCTACAATGCCTGGCTATTTTTAGAGACGGGGTCCTTGCTCTTGCTCAGGCTGATCTTAAACCTGTGAGCTCAGGCAATCCACTCGCCTTGGCCTCCCAGAGTGCTAGTATTACAGGAGTGAGCCACCATGCCTGGCCTAATAGTTATCTCTTAAATTGCATGGGATTTATATGGCCACCCTGTATAATCCCAAGTGCCTGTCATATGGTAGGTACTCATATATATTTGTTGAACGATTAGTAAGAAACAATCTGGTTTTTCATCTTCTATAAAAAGTTTTTGAAAGAGTTCTTCCACCTATAGTAAATTATTTAGATGATTTTTCGTTGTGGTTTACACTTCCCTGAGACGTCATGCATTTGGTTCTTGACTTAACCATGCCACACTGAATATTTTTGTTGTGTCTATGTTCCTGTAGTAAAGCACAGTAGTTTTAAATTTAAGACTTTGAATATAGTTATATACTGCCTATATTTAGCTTTGAATTTCCAAGTCCAGCACAGTGTCTGACTTAAGGAGCTCTTAGGTTTTAATGTATTGAGTTGAATACATTCAGGCTCACTTATTTCTATAACATTATTTTGTATTATACTAAGTTGTTTTATAAAATATTTAAATCTAAATAGTCACCTATTAATTACCATAAGAAAACCCTTGCATATAATATGCATTTTCTCAGTGTCTTTATATGCTAAGTATTTCTTTAGAATTCTTTAATAGTTTTATTTCAGGAAGTCTTAATGACTTAATATATCTACAAGCTGATGTATTTATACAGGATATATTGTTACAGTTTCCTTCCTTTCAGAAGAATTTTGGACAATATAAACATATTATCAACTCTAAACTTAAGGATGTGATGTTACTAAATAAATGAACAACAAAATGTTCTCTGTGTGTTAGAATTTGAGTTCTTTGATTGCTTAGGCAAAAATACTTACTAACCAATCTTTATAAACTTGATCGTCACTGTGGCCATGTACTGTGGTGCCTAGATAGTTTGATATTTATCTTGTGATACTGATTGTTCTACTTTATTTATTTATGTATTTATTTTTGAGACAGAGTCTCACGCTCTCTCCCTGGGTGGAGTACCGTGGCATCGTAGCTCACAGCCAACTTTTGGGCTAAAGTGATCCTCTTGCCTCAGCTTTTCTATTTGTAGTAGAGGTGGGGTCTTGCTTTGGCCCAGGCTGGTCTCAAACTCGTAAGCTCAAGCAATTCACCGGCCTCAGCCTCCCAAAGTGCTAGGATTACAGGCTTGAGCCACAGTCTCAGTGTAATTGTTCTACTTTTTTTTTTTTGAGCCAGAGCCTCAAGCTATCCCCCTGGGTAGAGTGCTGTGGCATCACAGCTCACAGCAATCTCCAACTCCTGGGCTCAAGTGAGTTTCCTGCCTCTGCCTCCCAAGTAGCTGGGACCACAGGTGCCCGCCACAGTGCCCAGCTACTTTTTGGTTGCAGCCATCATTGTTGTTTGGCGGGCCCAGGCTGGATTCAGACCCGCCACCTTAGGTATATGTGGCTGGCACCTTAGCCACTTGAGCCACAGGTGCTGAGCCTAATTGTTCTACTTTGAGAAAAGAACTGAAATTCAATTAATACTTAAAGAGATAAGTCACTAAGATCATTTATAAATGCTTTTACTTTTTGTTTTCTCTTCTGTAGATTTGTGTTCGATATTTTCAAATATGTAGCAATGTTCATGTTTTGAAGCCAAATTATGTGTGTTTTTTCGGTTATCCTTCATTCAAGTATAGCCATCCACATCGCCTACTGAAAACAACTGCTGGTGAGTATCACCTCAAAGTAGCATATATAAAATAATGTTTTGTATTTTATTCAGTAATTGTTTATGTCAGTATATGACCTTTCACAAACTTTCCTTACTATGTATGGTGTCTTGAAAATGTTGGAGATAGGTTGTGCTGTCATCAGCCTCACTAAGTGCAATAGTCAGCATTGGCTCGGCGCCTGTGGCTCAATTGGCTAAGGCACCAGCCACATACACCTAAGGTGGCAGGTTCGAATCCCCAGCCTGGGCCCGCCAAACAACAATGATGGCTGCAACCAAAAAATAGCTGGGTGTTGTGGCGGGCACCTGTGGTCCCAGCTACTTGGGAGGCGGAGGCAGGAGACTCGCTTGAGCCCAGGAGTTGGAGGTTGCTATGAGCTGTGATGCCATGGCACTCTACCCAGGGGGATAGCTTGAGGCTCCGTCTAAAAAAA
>CAUYQV010071798.1:0-31989 GCA_963574575.1 Galagoides demidoff | reverse complement strand
AAAACTCTTAGAAGTGATCAAGGAATACAGCAGCATCTCAGGCTACAAAATCAACACTCATAAATCGGTAGACTTTATATATACCAACAACAGTCAAGCTGAAAAACAGTCAAGGACTCTATTCTTTTTACAGTAGTGCCAAAGAAGATGAAATATTTGGGAGTTTACCTAACAAAGGATGTGAAAGATCTCTATAAAGAGAACTATGAAACTCTAAGAAAAGAAATAGTTGAAAATGTTAACAAATGGAAAAACATACCATACTCATGGCTGGGAAGAATCAACATTGTTAAAATGTCCATACTACCCAAAGCAATATATAATTTTTATGCAATCCTTATTAAAGTCCCACTGTAATACTTTAAAGATCTTGAAAAAATAATACTTTGTTTTGTATGGAATAAGAAAAAACCTCAAACAGCCAAGACATTACTCAGAAATAAAAACAAAGAAGGAGGAATCATGCTAATAGACCTCAGACTATACTATAAATCCATAGTGATCAAAACAGCATGGTACTGGCACAAAAATAGAGAGGTAGATGTATGTAACAGAATTGAGAACCAACAGATGAATCCAGCTATTTACTGTTTTATGATCTTTGACAAGCCAATTAAAAACATTGAGTGGGGAAAAGATTCCCTATTTAACAAATGGTGCTGGGCGAACTGGCTGGCGACCGGTAGAAGACTGAAACTGGACTCACACCTTTCACCATTAACTAAGATAGACCCTCACTGGATTAAAGATTTAAACTTAAGACATGAAAAATGCTAGAAGAAAGTGGAGGGAAAACACTTGAAGAAATTGGCCTGGGCAAATATTTTATGAAGAGGACCCCCACCCCCACCCCCGGCAATTGAAACAACATCAAAAATACACTACTGGGACCTGATCAAACTAAAAAGCTTCTGCACAGCCAAGATCACAGTAAGTAAAGCAAGCAGACAGCCCTCACAATGGGAGAAGATATTTGCATGTTAGGTCTCTGACAAAGGTTTAATAACCAGAATCAAGAGAGAACTCAAACATATTAGCAAGAAAAGAACAAGTGATCCCATTTCAGGGTGGGCAAGGGACTTGAAGAGAAACTTGTCTAAGAAGACAGGCACAAGGCCTACAGACACATGAGAAAATGCTCACCAACCCTAATCATCAGAGAAATGCAAATCAAAACTATTTAGAGATATTATCTACCACCAGTAAGATTAGCCCACATCACAAAATCTCAAAACCAGAGATGCTGGCATAGATGTGGAGAAAAGGGAACACTTCTACACTGCTGGTGGGAATGCAAACTAATACGTTCCTTTTGGAAAGATGTTTGAAAAACACTTAGAGAACTAAAAATAGACCTGCCATTTGATCCTACAATTCCTCTACTAGGTATATATCCAGAAGACCAAAAATCACACTACAACAAAGAAATTTGTACCAGAATGTTTATTGCAGCCCAATTCATAATTGCCAGGTCATGGAAGAAGCCCAATTGCCCACTAACCCACAAATGGATCAATAAATTGTGGTATATGTACACCATGGAATATTATGCAGCCTTAAAGAAAGATGGAGACTACCTCCTTCATGTTTACATGGATGGAGTTGGAACATATTCTTCTTAGCAAAGCATCTCAAGAATGGAAGAAAACGTATCCAATGTACTCAGCCCCACTCTGGAACTAATTTATAGCTTTCATATGAAAGCTATAACCCAATTATAGCCCAAGAATATGAGGAAAAGGGAGAGGGAGAGGAGGGGAGAAGGGAGGATGGGTGTAGGGCATTTGGTGGGATCACACCTATGGTTCATCTTACAAGGATACATGTGAATCTTTCTAAAAATAGAATATAAATGTCTTAACACAGTAACTAAGAAAATGACATGAAGACATGTTAACCAGTTTTATGAAAATATTTCAAATTGTATATAAAAATAGCATACATACCCCATGATTACATTAATGTACACAGCTATGATTTAATAAATAAATAAATAGATAAAAGAAAAATGCAAAAGTAGTAGATACTAAGTTATAATCACAAAAATATAACTATATGAACCAATGCTTTGTAAATTAACCACATTTAACTATTATATAGTGTGTAGATGTACTTTAAAACATGTGTCATATACAATAAATACATAATTCTTAAAAGTTTTCCTTTTAAGGATATCACTTTAAAAAGCAAAATGACCACCCACCTTTTAGCACAAAGTAAAAACTACTCAAACATGCATCAATTGATAGAAGAACAAATAAATGATGAATATCTATATATGCTTCTGTATGCAAGAAATGTTAATCTGCCATAAAAAGGAGTGAAATGCTGATATGTACAACATGTTATGTACCTTGAAAACATCGAGTTACCTGAACGAAGCTAATCACTAAAGACCACACATTATACAGTTCCATTTATAGTACAATTTAGAGAAGGCAGATCCATAGATATAGAAACTAGATTAGTGGTTGTGAAGACTGGGGAAGTGGGAAGTGAGGCGTGATTGATAAAGAGTGTTGCATGTCTTTTTTGTAGTAATGACAATATTCTAAAGTAGAATGTGATGATTACTGCATAAGTCTGAATATAATTTAAAAAACAGATGAAATGTATACTTTAAATGTTGAAGAAAAAAGACCCCCTCCCCAAAAACTACTAATGAAGATACTTCTATTTGTGCATGAAATTGTCATTACTTGAATATTTCGATTTTGTGGTGATAGATTTCCATCATGTTTAAGCCAAATTTGGATAGGTTTTTGTATTCAATGCAAAAATGGTCCTGAGTTTTATGTATTTCATGCCTATGTTACATAAAGGTAAGGTGGTAATGCCAAGGAAGAGATGCTGAATGGTATTTAAAAATAAAGTAACCCATGAAAGTTTTGCATCATAATATCAGTTCTAATTGACTTTGAAAATGTAGACCTTTTTCTTTAGACTCCTTAAATAAGATATACCAAACTAGTATACCTTTTTGTGGCATTTGTGGACTGTTTTTGGTTTGGTTTTGTTTATTTTCATAATTCAGTGGCAGGCAAGAAACAAAAATCTCCCTACAATTTTCAATAAGGAGGAAAAATGTCCCTTTTTTAAAGACACAGTGTAAATATAAATTTACTTCGATGAGTGTCTTGGTGAAATAAAGATTGTATTTAATTAATAGAGTCCCAGGCCTAAAGTAAAGATTTAAGATATTCCGAATAGTATCAATTCCCAATAATAACCAGTTGTCAAAAAATAATAGTCCCTTTTTTTCGCTATAGTGGCCTGAGTTAAACAGAATTATTTAAGATACAGTAGACTATTGACTCAATTAGGATAATTCATTGTATTGTCATATTCAGTATAAATGTCACACAAGAAGAACCAATAGAGTGAGTTGTTTCACAAACTTCTATAGTAAACAGTTTCATTATTCAAAATAGAACTTTTATTTAAGTTGTATTAAAACAGAATTACAAGAGGTATTCACACCCTAACAGAGAGAAAAGAGAGAGAGAGTTTGAGAGATAGAAAGAGAGAAATTTTAATAAGTATCGAATATTTTCTCCATTATTGTCAGCTGGAGAGGAAGTGATAACATATTTGTTAATCTAATGTTCACAAAACCCAAGAACTTGATTCTCTTTTCTGGTACACTATTATACTTCTCTGGTACTCTTTCTGTATTCTACAGGCCAGGAGGAGAGAAGACTTACTAACTACTACTAGAAATGAGAAATCTCTCTTTGTAACCCCATAATAGGAATAAATGATAACATCTTCAAATGAATACAAGTAGCCCAAAGATTAACTCTTGTCCCAGGGGATCAAAAGTCATCAAAGTAAAGATTAGCCATAATAAAGTAAGAATTTTCTGGTAAAATTTCATACCTTCATTAAACGTTTATATTTCTAAAGTATATTTAAATATTGGTAAGTTGAAATTTGTTTAGACATCATGGATTTTTGTCTTCTAAAAAATATCAATTACATGCAATGAATATTTATTTTAAAATTAGCTTTTATTTCCACCTACATGTTTCCTCATTTGTGTAAGATGATGTTTTACAAATGAATTACCACAAGAATCCTGGAAATCCAAAAGCTTTAACAAAGTTAACAGTAGCTTTAACAGTACCAAGTATAAGCATAGGAAAAAAAGGAATATATGTTGACAAATATTTATGAACTCAAATAAGTGAAAAGCTAGTGGCCCATTTATATGATGCATATGGAGGTTGTATTTCATAAATCAAGTAGACATTGTACGAACATAAAAATCTAAATAATATATATTACTAAGAACAAAACTATAAAAGGAAGAGAAATAAAATAATAAAATCATATTTGGAAGATGATGAACCATCTCTACCGGAAAAAGCAGTCTATGAGGCAGCAAATTGAATAAGTGAGCTGGAGAAAGTTTGATTTTCTTTACATTTCACTGCTCAATTTTGGACTTTGATCTAATTCAATTTTCACCTTGTCGCCTCCCTGCCTCTTCCCCTTGCTCTTCCCCCTCTTCCGCCTCCCCCCCAACTTCCGCCATCTTGTCTTCCACACCCTTCTTTTTCTTCTTTAAAGTTATGGGTAACAATTAAATACATGATTGTACTCTAAGAATCTATGTCAGAGTAATAAAGAGTTGAAAACAAAAAGGCTTCCTGTAATGACCGTGATTCCACAGCATTATTCAGTGCAACAGCTGATAGCAGTTTAGATTTTAGTTACCACTCTCAGGCATTTATCTATGTGTCAACACAAATACACTTAAAAAAATAATGAATGAACATATAAACCAGTTTGTTTTATTGTTGCTTTTGTTTCTCTTAACTTTTTAAGGGATCATGTTTTACATATTTTGTAACTTCTTCCTAATTCAATACATATATATCCACTATTATTTTAAACTCCACTTTTGGTGGACTTCAATTTATTTATCATTTGTTTCTAATTTTTGGTCATATTAATTATTTCAAGCTCTTTTAAAGAACTTTGGTTTATCATTTCACCCCACATATGTGTTTATCTTGCTTTGTAACAAGTTGAACTTAACTTGTTTGGCTTCATAAGTCACTTGGAATAGGTATTACATCAGTATATTGATGACTGTTATGATCAAACTTCAATCCACAAATAATGAAGAATCATAGACCTTTATTCAAAGATGGCATTCAAATCCCACAGCTGTCATGTAAAGAATTTGATATTCAAACTTTCAAAACTAAAGTGAAATGAAAAACTAGTGACACAATGTCACTGTTTGGGTCTACACTTTGACAGAAAATTAATAATAAAACGATTTGTATACAGAGAATTTTGTTGCAATATTTTTGTATATCTGTGAAAACTATAAACAACATAAATACCAATGGTTAAATAAAATGGGTTTCACTCACAATATTAAATATAATGCAATCAATCTAAGTCTTTTGCTGTGGATGAATTATTAAGTGAGAAAAATACAATGGAAAGAGTAACAGTATTCTCTCTATATTGGTAAAATAGGGTCTATTTGTGTAATAAGCGCATATATACATACTAGCATGGAGTAAGTTGAGGAGGAACACTCAGTGAAATATTAATCCTATCTACCTATGGTGGGTAGACTAGGATGAGGGACAGTATAGGGGCAGAAAGAGAAAGGACTGCATGCGTAGATAGCTAAGCATACTTAAGGAATAATATATAATGTTGTATCTAAGCATTATAGGAAAGTGTGGCAATATTTTTATGTGTTTATATTTTGTTTTGCTTTCAAAGAGAAACTGTCGTGGAAGACATTAAGTAAAATTATCAGAGTACTAGAAACCCCTGGGTTTAATTAGCAGAAGCTGGGATCAGGATGAAGCTGTGGGATTGTTGGTAGCAACAAGCTGAGCTGTTCAGAAGATGTTGATCAGCCATGATGCTCCGGGCACAGCTCATCTCCAGCCAAAACTTAGCATGAATTGTGGCCTGAGTTAAATGTAGGCATTGTAGTGCATTTTGTAAAGGGCAATTGTCTTTTAAAAAAGAGTAACTATGTACCAACTATCTTTGAGCAGATTCAAAAAGATAGAGATAAACAATACCAAACCTTGAGTAGTGTCATCTTGTTCCCCATTCTTCTATGTCCTGCCTGGTAGTTCATCCCTAAAGAATTAGGACTTGATGAGGGGACTAATAAGTTCCCAGTCTGGCAACAGCTGAGGATACTGTCAGGCTAGCAAGTGTGATGGTTAGAGAGCTGCTTGGCCATGCATCAGCCTTCTGCCTAGTTAGCAGCTGTCTTTACAGTTAAATTAGCCTTCAGAAGTCAGGGCAAAGTGGATCAGCAGTCCCTCCCAAATCTAGAGTAAACATAATTTTTTTTCCTTCCCCCTTTGCCTGTAATGTAAAAATGTATTTGAAGAGGAATCTGCCATGTATCTGGCAAAATACATTTGAACTTTCAAAAATAATTTGTTAATGGACAGATTATACAAATATGTAGACTAATTAGGCACAATAAATGACTCAATAGTTGGGGGAAAAATAGTTTTTGGAATCTGAAAAAACCTATCTTTGTCTATAATATACTTCTTGCCTCCTTATAGTCTATGGCCCATACTGCCTAGACAATATTTGAAAAAGAAATGTTATGAGTATAAAGAGAAGAAATTGAGTTCAGAGACTATGCATTCAAATGAGAAACAAGAATATCATATTAAAATACCATTCCACCAAGGAGGCAAAAATCATAAAAATAAATACTAGAAAAAATGAAGTCAATATATTTCTCTAAATGTAGAAGAAACTGATGATTTTTTAAAGAAGAACAGTGACACGAACAGTCAACTGGAAAAGAGGGCTAAGTCTGATATGTGTGGATTCGTACACAATATATTATCCGATAGAGAAATTAAAAATACTAACAAATTTCTGAAAGAGAGTGCTGATTTATATTCAACAGACCTATATTAGGACGCATTTTTTTTCAAAATTAAAGAAATTATTTTCAAATCAAATTATATAGACAAATTAATAAAAAAGTAGGTATTAATTATTTCCTTAAAGAATGGTAGGTTTAGGAGTGAATGAGTAGAAAATATTGAGGGCACATATTTTCTAGTAAAATCAATTGTGGAATTGTGTAACCTGACCAGGCCGATGCTATTGCACTTTAATATGAATGATAAACGGTCATGTCAAAAAGAGTGTGGCCAAATGCTGAAGATGGTGCTGCCTTGTGAATTACTGATTACAGACCAAAGGCAGATTATTTTATTTGACCTCCCTTCTTTGACTACAGGCCATCTGAGCCCCATTTCAGAAAGAGCCCAACTCCACACGCAGAAGGAAGAAATGCATTCTGGGTTCTCCATTCAGCCTGTTAACTTTAGATAAAATCCATTTTGTCCAATCATATTTCTACACAGCTGACCATACTTTGCTGAACCTATGTTAAAAATGGACAATTCACATTGTATCGTTAAATTTTTATTCTAACACTTTCCATATATACACATAAAAATACATTTGTAACTTTTTTCTCCTATGAATCTATCTGCCTCATGTCAGCTATTTTTCAATGAATGAAGAGGGCTCAAGACCCTTCAACCTCTGGACCATCATACACTCCTTTAGCAATTTGATAAAGAATAGTTTCAATGTGGAAGAAAATGGTTCCTGCAAAAATCAGGATCATGGCTAATCTTGAGGGGATATATTGTTTTGAGATTGAATCTGAGTCTATAAGGGGCTTCTACTACTCTGACTTAGTTATAATCCCTGAATTTTGTGGAATTTGCCTTTTTAAAACTTACTCTGGCCCATTAAGTCATAAAAGTGCTGTTTATGGTTTTCTGCATCTGTGTCACATTTTATATTTCAAAAGAAAGGAAGAGATCATATTAGTTATAAAGCCTAGATAATTCAGAAGGACACTATAAAATTGTGTTGAGATAGTAATAGAAAAAACGAGTACCTTTTTTTTATTAAATCATAGACATGTACATAATATTCCATGGTGTACATATACCAATTTATTGATCCATTCGTGGGTCGATGGGCACTTGGGCTTCTTCCATGACCTAGCAGTTATGAATTGGGCTGCAATAAACATTCTGTCTTTGCATCTTTCAAGAATATAATACATCATGAACTATATAGTCTTTATGTTATACAATAGATCTCTGAAATGTATTCCTTCTACCTAACTGTTATTATATATCCTTTGAAGGACAACTCCTTATGCCCCCTTCCACCTCAGCCTCTGGTAAACACCAGACTACTCTGTACTTCTGGGAAATAAACTTTTTTAGTTTCCACATGTGGATAATATCATGCGGTATTTGCCATTCTGGGCCTGGCTTATTTCACCTAACATAATATCTTCTAGGCTCATCACAAATCATTGTGATGAAATTCAGTTTCTTTGTATATTTTCTTTAGTTCCATGTACTTTTGGTGTCATATATAAGAAATCATTGCCTAACACAGAGTCACAAAGATTTGCTATTAAGTTTCCCTCTAAAAGTTTTAGTTTTAGTTGTCTCATTTAGATCTATCATTTGTTTTAAGTTCATTTTTAGGCACAGTGTGAGATAGGACAACTATCACAGTGTGAGTTGGACAACTACATTCTTTCTTATGAATAAATCCAGTTGTTCCAGCCACATCGTTGAATAGACTATTGCTTCCCTCATTCAAAATATTGACTGTAAAAGTAAAGTTTTATTTCAACCTGTGACCAGTTTGGTGAGAATTACAATTTTCACAATATTAAAGCTGAGCAATCCTTGAACATGGGACAGTTTCCCATTTTCTTCGGTATTTTCTAATTTTTCAACAATATTTTGTGATTTTTTATGTACTACTCTTGAACTTATTTTAAGTCTATTCTTTTGTTTTATTCTTTTTAATGTTACTGGGGATTGAATTGTTTTATTCATGTCTCTTTTCACATTGCTCCTTTCTAGTATATAGAAATACTGTGTGTTGATCTTCTACAACCTTCTTGAATTTTTCAATGAGACTTAATCAGTTGTATTTGTGTGTGTGTTTATGCGTGTGATTATTTCATAGGACTTCCTAAATACAAGGTTAAGTAATGTATGAAGAGAAAAAAGTTGTTCCTTCTTCTCCAAATGGGTGCTCTATGCTCTCACAGATCCATGTGAGTTTCTTCCTGGCATGTTTTTCGAGAACTGGAATAGCTGGGTAACAGGATGCAGATATTCTTACAATAGTGTCTGATACGATTACAAGTAGCCGTCCAAGGTAAACTAAAATAAAAATCTAAGCAGGAAGACAGCTGTTTTCTATATACTTACTCCCCCCCATCTAGATTTAGCATTTTCCAGCTTTCTTACTTTTACCAATTTAAATAAGGTAAAGGTAATTAGACTTGCTTTCCTCTAATTCATTTATTGTAATAATCTATTTTATTGCTTATTATGTGTTTATGAACTTATTTATTCATATGTTGATATTATGTTTTATGTTTTATATTCAGTAACTCATTCTGTATCCCACAAATGAAATAATTATAAAGTTTGCCATTAATTGAACAGAATTTTTAATTTAAAATATTAAAATTCATTAGTTTCCTTGTGCTCCCTAAGATTTGGTTTTGTTTTGTTCAATTACTTAGTGGAACTTTTCCTAATCTTTCTATCACCAGTATATTCTCCATTTTCTTTCAGTAACTTCTGTAACATTTTTTTCTTTTAATTTAAAATTCCACCTCTGTATATAATTTTAGGGATCCAATTTTGTCTCCTGAGAGTGATGCAGTTTCCCAAAATTTTCTACTAAAAATATTTCTTTTCTCTTAGATTTGAGATGTCACATTTTTGTATTTTAAGGTCCTAGGTATATATTTGTTTTTCTTCAACTCGATTTTCTTTTAGTGACATTTTATATATATATAAAATCAAATGTGTTTTCCCTAAGGAAAAAATACTATATCTTAATGTGTAATAGGACATGTACAAGTCTTAGAGATTTCAAAGATTCTTTTAGTCATTATAAACTCTTCTTTATTCATATGTAAGTCCATGAATTTGTGACTTGATATTCAAAGAATTTATGTTTCATGATACCAAATTATCCCACTTACAGACTTATGATATCTTTCCATCTGTTCAACCCATCTTCAATGCCCTTTATTAGAACTTTAAATTTATTCCACAAGTGACTATTGAGTTTTGTTAGGCAAATGCCTACGTAGTTTAGAGCTGTTCTTCTTAATGAACAGAAAATATTTTGAAGATTTTGTATATGTAAAATGGGGAAACATTGTTCTTTCTGAATGTAGTTTGAAAGGGGAACATAATATATGTTTACTTCAATAATGGTTAGCAACTTTTAGTTCCACTTCCTTCTAATAAGAAAGAAAATTTTCTTTTATTCTGAGTATTAGAGTGACATTGGGCTAATAAAGGGATTTTCCTGAGGCATTTGGCATAAGAATTTGAGTATACTCATCTAATAGCCAGAAACCTAAAAATTTATGTATTATTCTTCTAAATGGTCCAATTTTTTTTTATTCCTCCAAATAATGAATATTTGTTGCTGATAAAATATAAGACCAGATATTTTGTCTCGTGCATGTGGGTGTTCTTCTACTCTAGGGGCAGCTAGCAGATCTTTTACTGACATGGATGAATGAATTTGAGCAGTGTTCATTTTGATCTACCCAGAAATGAGGAAATCTATTTACCTGACCTTAGAATCTGAATCAATTGATAATGTCATGTATGCAGCTATTAATGGAAATAAGCAATGGATTTACCTCATTAGTCATGATTCCTGTTTTAATTCTGAATATGAACAGAACAACCACTACAGAAAAACTAAAAAGCTCCCAAAATCAATCAAAAAGAGTCTGGTTTGACTTTACAAAAGCTTCTAATAATAATGTAAGGGCCACAAAAAGAGGGTTTGGTTTCGCTGTTTCCAAATATATATTCAATGACTAGAGCTACTTACTAACATATATTACATGGTCAATAAATACTCGATAATTTAGTAACAAAGCTTTGGGTTTTTTTCTGTGTACATTAGTTCTTAAACATTGCCCAAAAATGGTAAAAATGTTAATGTAAATGGTTTAAAATGTTATTCAGAATATCTAGTTTCTCAAAAGGCTTTTGCATTTTATGGTAAAATGGATAGAATTTTTTGTTTTATTAAATAATAGCTGTGTATGTTAAAGCAATCATGGGGTACAATGTTCTGGTTTTACATATAATGAGAAGTGCTTTCATCAAACTGGTTAACACAGCCTTCATAGCATTTTTTTAGTTATTGTGTTAAGATATTTATATTCTACACCTAGCAAATTTCACATGTACCCTTATAAGATGCACCATACATGTGGTCCCACCAATTACTCTACCTCTACTCATCCTCTCCCCCCTCCCCTTCCTCCTTCTTCTTGGGCTATAATTGGGTTATAGCTTTTTATTGATCCATTCATGGGTCAATGGGCACGTGGGCTTCTTTCATGACTTAGCAATTATGAATTGAGCTGCAATGAACATTCTGGTACATATGCTGCTAACCTGCAGAAGACTGAAACTGGACCCATACCTCTCACCATTAACTAAGATAGATTCTCACTGGATTAAAGGTTTAAACTTAAGACATGAAACTATAAAAATACTAGAAGAAAGTGCAGGGAAAAATCTTGAAGAAATCAGCTTTTGTGAATATTTTATGAGGAGCACCCCCCCAGGCATGAAGCAACATTAAAAATACACTACTGGGACCTGATCAAACTAAAAACTTCTGCACAGCCAAGAACACAGTAAGTAAAGAAGCAGACAGACCTCAGAATGGGAGAGGATATTAGCAGGTTATGTCTCTGACAAAGGTTTAATAGCCAGAATCCACAGAGAACTCAAATGTATTAGCAAGAAAAGAACAAGTGATCCCATCTCAGAGTAGGCACGGGACTTGAAGAGAAACTTGTCTGAAGAGGACAGGTGTGTGGCCTACAGACACATGAAAAAATGCTTATCATCTTTAATCATCAGAGAAATGCAAATCAAAACTACTTTGAGATATCATCTAACTCCAATAAGATTAACCCACATCACAAAATCCCCAAATCAGAGATGTTGGCATGGATGTGGAAAAAAGGGAACGCTTCTACATTGCTGATGATAATGCAAACTAACACATTCCTTTTGGAAAGTTGTTTGGAGAACACTTAGAGGTCTAAAGATAGACCTGCCATTCAATCCTACAATTCCTCTACTAGGTATATATCCAGATAGAATTTTTTATAATAATAGCACATCTCTTTCATATTGCACTAATTTATAAATTGTATAAATTTCTTATATAGGCTAGATATCTTAAAGATGTTCCTCCTTTACCACTTCAGAAACTTTGTTGTTTTCTTGAATAAATTTAATAATCATAATTTTTGATCATACGTCTTAAAAAATATATGGTAAACCTTTTATATACATTTCTACTGAAGTGGACACAAACCCTTATCACTAACAATATTGGTAGGAAGTATGTCACTCTGAATTCACTGTATTCGTGAATCTCAACAGCTTGAAGATGCAGACATCTGCTGCTTCTCTCAGGCTCCACACTCAGAGTATTTGCTGTCTATTAATAAATTTTTCCTAGTTGTTTTTTTTCATTAGAGGGTCCCTCAGATTCAGATGTCCTCTTGAGATTAGAATCATAATTTTGAGGACCCTATTTACTTCCTAAAAATAGAAGAATGACCATAAAATAAAAGGTCACCTCTAATTTAACCCGTTTTGTACAGATGTGTTTATAGGAATAATTCCTTAGCTTC
The DNA here is from genome assembly GCA_963574575.1 of Galagoides demidoff. Lineage (NCBI taxonomy): Eukaryota > Metazoa > Chordata > Mammalia > Primates > Galagidae > Galagoides > Galagoides demidoff. Next base: position 19,211 of record CAUYQV010071798.1, on the reverse strand, counting down.
CTGAAAGAAGCATAGAGAAGTTAATTCAGAAGGGAAAAGGCCCCCATGTTATGATATAAGGGCAGAAGGCAAAGCAGCTAAATACTGCCGATACTTTCACTCACTTTCTAATTTTTCCTGAGATCATTTTGGTAGTTATATAATTCTTGAATTTATAATTTGGTACAAGTTTAGAAAATCATTCAAGTGCTCTAAACAAGGAAAAATCTGTCATTAGGATGAATACTTTCCATTATTTCAGAAAGTGCTAAGAAATAATCATAGGCTTATAATGTTATTTCTTTGAAGGTTGACTATAAAGATGCGATGTACTCTATAATCAACAAACATTCACATTCATTAACATTCATATGGAAAGCTTACGGACTTGTGTTCAACAACCTTTTTAATCATCATAAATCAGGGAAATGTGAACCTTCTGGAATCTCTCATTAATAAATTTCTCCATTTCAAACAGCCCAAACTTCAATAACTTTATCTCTGTCAACAAAACCCTACCTGTTGAAAACAAGGTCATTTTACAGTCTTAGCTAAGGTCATGTGTCTTAAATAAAAATTTCTTTCTGGCCTCTGGAGTGACTTTACCTATTGAAGAAATTCTTAAATTCCAAATTATGAGCTCTAATCCATTGTATTTTAGAATACTTTTCTCAATTGGCATAATGATAATGTATTAATAGTTTTGGCTCTCTTAATTCTGGACCTAAGAAGTATGGCTCATACAAAGCCATTTGCCTCAGAGTGTCTGGTAAATCCACCTATACTTGTGGTGGAAAGCCATAAATTGCCAAGACATAACAAAAACAAAATAACAAAAAGGATAAAGGTGGTAAGGGCAAGCCAGTTGAGCCATCTCTTTTAACAATATTGAAAGAACTAAGTTTCCTCATTAACAGTTAAGGAAAGGAGCTATTACTTCCTCTTGTTCCTATATACATGCATACACACTCCTTGTCAACTGAATGTCATTGTACTGTGATGAACAAGTGGCTAATTTTTCAGTGGCCTGTAAAGAGCAAGATTAGAAGAATGACAATGAGGACGTTTGGAAAGAGATCAATGAGTGGGCTCATGGAAGTGATCACGATATATGTAAATATGCTTGAGTTTCATATTAAGGGGCACTAAAAACTATCCACAACACAGGTGGAATTCAACAACAGATTCTTTGAGATGAGTCATTCTTTATATGTAAGCTAAATCCTACATTTGAATTCTGGGACTCATAAAAACTATGTATTTTTGTGGAGGAGATGAAAGATATGTGTTGTCCTAACAACATAGGATTCCTATAGGATGTACCTAATGCTACTGCTGAATCCTCAACTAACTTTTGGCAGGGACTAATGGTGATACTCAGTAAATCATCATTCTCCAAGCAGTCACTTGATCTTAGATTAAATTCCATGAGCCCAACCCATTGTTCTCTTTCTAAACATCCTCATTGTCATTCTTCAAATATCCCTTCCAGTATTAATGGAATCTTTACCATGCTGGATGAATCAACGATTTTGACCTCATCTGAATGGACATTTTCTCTCAGTATCTTCATTTCAGCACTGCTTGCAGAGCATCTGCCATTACACTATCTAAAGACCTACAGAATACCTAGTTTTTCAACGTGAAAACTTGGAGCACATTTTTCAGGCCAAAGAATTTGCCTGTGTCAAGGAGATGTAATGGGCATATAAAAACAAATTAAGAAGCAGCACACCTTACCCCATGATGGTATCAATGTACACAGCTATGATTTAATAATGAAAAATGATAATAAAATAAAAAAAATTAAAAAAACAAATTAAGATAGCCTAGGTCTATTATCTGGAAGTGGTCAGCTAAGTAACTGTGTATTCACCTATTGCAATGATCAATTAACATGTCAATCTAGGGACAGTACCCTGAGGGTCAAAAAATTGTCCTTGAAATTGTGGAATATGTACTGTACCAAACAGTGGAATATGATGCAGCATAGTGCTATCATCAATAACTAGAATATGTAGGTCCAGTTATCAGAATGTACAAGGAGGGTTCTTTCCAAACCTCCTATTTGCAATAATTCATTTGAGCAATGTGTGCATCTTTAGCCTCTGCTATATTAGAAGATTAGTTCCATAAGTCAGTGGAATAATGCTTGGGTAATATTAAGACTTCCATTGACCTAGAAGCTACAATTACGACCTAGTCGTTTTAAGTTTTTCATTGCAGAGGACCAATTGACAAAAAGAGAAATTATTCTGGGGGATTGATCCTTATTACCATAGTGAGGTAGACTTGTGACTGCAGAAAAGTGGCAGAAAGAGCATTTTTAGATGCTTTGCTTGGCTAGATTCACTGAGGCATATTTGTGGTAATTCCATGCTTTATGATAAAGGTAAGTAAGCAATCATGGCAACCACAATATTTGTAAAGAAAAGGAACTAAGTGCTTCAACCCTGAGAAAATGAACCTCTGAGCAATCTAAAATTGGCTTAGAATGAGGGGAATGATTTGTGAAAAGTAGAGATGATGACTAGCAATTTGGACCTCATAACCAGCTGTCAGAGAAGACTACGGCTAGTTCCAATAATCTCTCTGATAAACACTTTTAAAGAGTCTGCAGCTAATCAACATCTTGAAAGTTCTATAAAAGACTCCACATAAGGTAGGAGACAAGTATACCTGAGTGATGTCTTATTTTTACATCCCATTTTATACTCTCTTGATTATCCATTGTACCCAGGACATTGCTGGAGTAGCTGATTGCCCTTAGGTGGGGCTTGCCTCAGCAGCACAGAAAATTTTCTGTGTTCTGTCTTGAGATTTTTCTGCTGTTATCCTTTCAAATGGCTCTCAGACATGGAGGTAGAGTTCACCAAGAAATGTGACAGAGTTAAGTGCGATTTGGGGTTACCCATTAGCAATGAAAGATGAGAACCCTAGGGGGTTCCCTAGTGGGACTGAGCTTTTCTTGCCCACAAAATACTCACTTAAAGATCCATCTTTTTATTTCCTTTATCTTTTTTCTTGTTCCTTTCTTCTACCTTCAATTGGCTCCACTGCAGTCATTCCCAGTTAAGCTACCACACAAAACCCCATGACTTCTTGCTCATTTTGAAGATATTTCAAACTAGGACATACATGGTGCCTAAATAATTAATTTCTTACATTCATAAGCTACTTGTAATTTTTAAAAAGTGAGTCTAGCATTTAATGTTACTTGTTAGTTAGAAATATTTGTATGAGAGAGATTAGTTTCAAATCTTTTGAAAATTTCTAAACTTATTGAAAAATAATTTAAATTTTTTACTTCTGTGTAAAGAAGGACACATAAAAGTCAAAGACTATATCAATCATTTTTTGTGGAAATTATAACGTAATATACTAGCTAAAGTTTCTACAGTCAAAATTAGTGATTTCTATTTTTGATTGATTGGGAGGGTGATTTTTTTGAGTAAAGATGTGAACTCAAACATCAGCCAGCTGAACTTCTAAGTAAACAAATCAATTGATTATACTACCTCTGAGTTAATTACTTCTCAGATAAAATAAGCAAATTTTAACTAACAGTATTAAAAGCAGTAAATTATTTTGCCACTTCTCACACAAGTGTGAAAAGTACTTTTGTGTTTTTCTGCTTCTAATGATGAAATTATTAATATTTTCAACATAATTATGGAAAATTAACACTTCTGTATATTTGAGAATGACATTACTTAAAAAAAAAATTCAAGTGATTTCAATATAAGTAGTCCTGAAGTACAGTTGAAATAAACTAGCATAAATCATTTAATCATAATAATGCTGTATCTAAATCTCAAAATATATACTAAGAAATCTTTGAAAGAAGTTCTAATAAGGTAGAATTGTGAAAACTTGAACTACTGTCAGGCTGATTATTAGGAAGAATAGGTGTGTCAAATTCAAAGAAGCCAAGATTGTATGTTCATTAAAGATCCTAAGTTGGATGGAAAGATAATATCTCCTAAATAACATTATCTATCAAATGAAAACAAAGTAATCACCTTAATTGTAATGATGCTGTTTTTTGTTTGCCCTCAATTTGTACATTAATTTAGATTTTACAGATGTAATATATTTATTAAATATATCTCTATTTAAATGATAAGATTATTGAAATATACAGCCCTGTAGAACCCATTTATTTTTTTTTAAATTTCTAAAGCGGCTAAGGCGCCAGCCACAGACACCTAAGGTGGCAGGTTCAAATCCCCAGCCCAGGCCCGCCAAACAACACTCATGGCTGCAACCAAAAAATGGCTGGGTGCTGTGGCAGGCGCCTGTAGTCCCAGCTACTTGGGAGGCTGAGGCAGGAGACTCGCTTGAGCCCAGGAGTTGGAGGTTGCTGTGAGCTATGGTGCCATGGCACTCTACCCAGGGGGATAGCTTGAGGCTCTGTCTCAAAAATAAAAAACAATTCTGAATAATATGGTTATCAGAAAATAAATTTTTATGGCAATCGTAAAAATTCAATTTTCCATTTACTTGTTGATGTTGAAACACATATAAAATCTGAAGATTAGAGTATGATAAGGGGAAACTCTTTGCTACCAAAATAAAATGGTACAGGCGATTGATGCCAAACTCTTCTATTTTCTCTTCTACCCCTTTCTTCCGTCTCACTATGCACCAGCCATATAAAGTGATTTCCCTTTGTAAACTCTGTTCTTCCTGGCTCAGAGCCTCTGACTGTGCTATTTCCATGGGTTGGCACAGCGTTCATATCTTCCCTTCCTGTGCATGTTCATGTTTTCTACCACATTTAAGTTGGCCTGTCATGTGCTCCCAAAGTTACTTTACTTTCTTTTCATTTCTCGTAAGTTTGGAATCCTGTGTTTTCGGTATTATCCTTTTCCTGTATTTTTTAATATATATTGTTTTCTTACTGAATTGTAAGCTCTAGAAGGGCAAAGATGCATGTCTAGACCACTCAACTCGCTAATGTCTGTGCCCGTTAAGCATCTCACACATAGAAGACCATTGATCAGTATTTGTTGAATCAATCAGTGAGAAAAATTAATTTGTACTTGATGGGATGACTAGGGACATCTACCTATTTTAAGCTTAGTACGTCAGTTTTCTATTGCAGCCCTAGCAAATTGCAACAAAGTTAGAGCAATAAAATAACACAAATGCACAGGACTGGGAGTAGAGGCAACCAAAGTATTTATTTTCAACAAGAATAAATTTTCTAATACCAAAAATGAGTTATTCCTGTACAACATAGTACCTAATGCTAACAATGTGATAGTTTACACTTCAGAAAATATTCAGACTAGGTCTCATGGTAAGTGTTTTTACCAGCAACCCACCCTTCACCAAACAACAAAATAAAACACAAACACCATCACCAAAAACAAACATACACACAAAAAAACAAAAACTCAAAATTTGGAGGGAAGGGGTATTTTTAGAACTTTGGCTGCAGTGATGGCATCACAGATATAAATATATGTGTGTGTGTATTTATACGTAAGTGTATATTATCTATGTATATTTCTAAACTCATCAGGATGTGCATATTAATGTGTGTAACTTTTGTAAGTCAATTATACTTCAATAAACTAAAACCCTCTCCACTGCACTATCTCACATTTCTACAGGTCAGAATTCCAGGTCTCAAGGACTCTCACGTTTCTTGGCTCACAGCTCAATTCCTACATTTTCACTGTTGGATTTCTCTGATAACTTAATTCTTTCATCATTACATCTCTTTCTGACAATTTAGAATGATTTTCTGTTTTTAGATGCTCATGATTATGTTCCATCTGCTTGGATAATCCAAGACAATTTTTTCCATCTCAAGGTTGTTAACTTTAGTCACATCTGCAAATTCCCTGCTGCCCTATGACCACATATCACATATTCACAGATTCTGGGAATGAAGATGGAGATATCTTTGTGGAGAACAGTCATTCCTCTGATTACTACACTCAGTAATCTCAATGCTCTTTTCACTGATTTCAATTATTATCTTGCTGTATCCCTCCGAGGCACACATCCCCATCTATACCAGGGGCACAGGCTCAGCACACTTGTTTATTTAGTCTTGTAGCCAGTACCTATTGAACGCGCACTCTTTCAGCAGCTAGCCACTTACATGGAAATACACAATGAAAAATAAAAATAAATAAATAAATAAACTAACAAATGTATGTAAGGTCTTGTGTGTGTGTGTGTGTGTGTGTGTGTATAATCTGGTGGTTGTGAGCATTAAAATAAAAATAATCATTTATGGTAAAAGGTAAAGAAAAACTATATAAGAAATATGGGTGTTATTTTACGTAGGATGAATGGAGGTCAAATCCTTGAGAAAATGATGGCTGAAGAAAAACTTTAAGAAAGGAAAGGCTACCTGGGGACAAAATGTTTCAGGTTAAAGAAACAGGAAACGAGGTGGCGCTTGTGGCTTAAAGGAGTAGGACGCTGGCCCCCTATACTGAAGGTAGCAGGTTCAAACCTGGCCCCAGCCAAAAAAACAGAAAGGAAAAAGGCTCTGAGATGGAAATGCATGCACAAACAGACCAGTGTGACAAAGGTAGATTCATCTAAACACAGAGTACCAGGAAGTGTGGCCAGGGCTGTGACAGAAAACTACGATTTTATAGGGCAGTGTCCTCAAACTATGGCCCACGGGCCACACGCAGCCCACCTAGGACATTTATCTGGCCCGCTGCGTGTTTTTGCCACTGCTGCCTGTCCTGCTTAGCAGCTGACTTGTCCTGGGCCCACAGTCCGGCCTTCCAACCATCTGAGAGACAGTGAACTGGCCGCCTGTTATAGGGCCTTTCAGAACCTGCTCATGGCTTTGAATTTTTAATTTCACAAAAACAGAAAGTGATGGAGAGCCACAGAAAGCAGAGGATGACACCATCAGAGTTAATTGTAAAAGTATTGCTATGACTGCTCTGTGCAAAACAATCTCCAGAAGGCTGAAAGGCTGGGAACAAGGCTGAAAACAGGAAAATCACTTAGGAATCGTATTAGTCAGTGTTCTCTGGAGAAACACAACTAACAGAAGGCAGGGAGGTGGGTGGGGAAAGACTTGTAGGGAGCTGGATCACACAGTTAGTTAGTTATTAGATGGTTGGCCACACCTGCATCCAGCAAGCCAGGAGGCTGGAAACTCAGGCAGGGTTCCTTTGTTGCCGAATGGAGGCAGAATTTGCTGCTTCTCTGGGAAACCTCACTCTGATCTTATGGGCTTCAACTGATTGGCTGAGGAGTAGCCACATTATCAAGGGTAACATGATTTACTCAAAATACACTGATTGCAGATGGTAATCTCATCTAAAAAATATCTTTACAACAAACAGCTAGACTGGCGTTTGATCAAACAACTGAGCACTATACCCAAGAGGAAACTATCTATCCAAGAGGATAGATAAAATTAGCTATCAAAAAAACTATCACAATATATCAGAGAAGAGATCATAGTGGTACGGATTGGTGAGCAGCGGAGGCAGGAGGGTAGAAGTGAAGGTAACAAGTGGTATAATCTGGGAATAGTTTAAACGTGGAGCTGAGAGTACTTGGTACTGATTTGGATATAATCAGACCAATCCACATTCTCATTTCTAGCAAGCATTCTGTAGCCACCAGACAAACTTACCTTTTAAACTTGCTGTCTCTGCTTTGTGACACCATTATTCCTTAGGCTTCTTTCTGATCTATTGGCTGCTTGTTATTATCTTTGGATACATTTTCTTTCTTAAGTCTAAATGACGGGTGCCCTGAAGTTCCCTATGAATCCTCAACTGCCTCTCTAGCCATATTCCTTCCTTGTGTGAAAACAACTTAGCTGTGCACAACCCCTGCACCCTGACAACGCACACATTTCTGCAGCCAGGCCTGACTCCTAATTTATGCAGCAGATGTCTGGAAGACTGTCTTCACATGACTACTTAAATAACCTTTCTATGTCTCAAACTTCATACTTTAAAAATGAAAACTTTTAGTTTCCACCTTTATCAGTCCGTTATATTTTTTTTTACAATCTTATCATTCCAATAACTACATATTACACCAAAAAACATGTTCTTTTCCCTAATGTTTCTTTCTACATTCACCTCTCTCACCAACTTGAATTCATTAGCGATTGCCTTCAGTTTAAACTCCAAAAGTATTGTTGAATCCGTGTTCTTGTTTCCACTTCGTACAATAATTTTCGTACAGGTCATTATCCCCGGCTCCATGAACTTCCCTGGGGTCTTCTCACTGGCTTCCTTTCCCACTTCTACCATTCTAATAATCCATGATTCATTCAGAGTCATAGTGATGTACATATCTCTCATTATTTTATAATTACCCCAACTAACCTGAAAGACTTCACAGAAAAGCAGTCTGAATTATTTACTTATTCCCTATCTAATCTTTCTAATGCCAATGAATATCAAGTGAAATCTCTAATAAGCCTTAATACTTACATCTATAAAAAGCATTCAGAAAAAAATTATGAAACAAGTTGATGAAAATTATGAATAAGTTGATAGCATAAGAAAATAATTGGGAGGTCATATTCAATTAAACTATTTCATGAAGTATAGCATGTAATGTTATTTTATGCTGACTGCTGACACTATCTAAAGACTGGAAGTCATGATTCAATTAAAAATTTCTTTTTCAGGGTAGCACTTATGGCTTAGTGAGTAGGGCACCAGCCCCATATACCAAGGGTGGTGGGTTTGAACCTGTCCCAGCCAAACTGCAACAGCAACAAAAAAATAACCAGGTGTTGTGGGCTGCAGTGCCAGCTACTCAGGAGGCTGAGGCAAAAGAATCACTTAAGCCCAAGAGCTGGAGGTTGCAGTGAACTGTGATGCCATAGCACTCTACCAAGGGCAACAAAGTAAGACTCTGTTTCTAAAAATATATATATACATATACATATGTATATATTATATATAATAAATTTTAAAAAAAGAAAATTTCTTTTTCAATAAATACCCATGTGCCTCACAAAATGTTATAGAATAGCGTAACTTTGGCAAACATCCCTTGTAGTGTCTCAGATATAGCTTACTTTTATGAAACTGAAATGACTTATATAATTGTTTTTATTTTAATGGTATAGATTATTACAGTGAGAATTATTATATACTCATAGTCTGTGAAAATTTTTTTTCTCCAAAATATCAGTGTTCTATTAAGTGTAATCAATAATATATAAACCATGATAGCTATTAGAGCTATTATTGGGCTAATAAAGACCACTCTTCTCTCTTGTCAATGTTAAACTAATTCAATGGATAGATCAAGTTTTTATTGAAGTTCCTTATTCCAGTTATAACTCTAGTTGAATGGTATTTAGAGAGAACTATACTTGAAACTTACCTTCACCCCTAGGAAAATAAGTTCAGCTCCTTTAGAAAAACTCTCTCAGGGTGGCACCAATGGCTCAAAGGAGTAGGGCGCCAGCCCCATATACTGGAGGTGATGGGTTCAAATCCAGCCCCCAGAAAAACCTGCAAAAAAAAAAAAGAAAAATTCTCTCAATTCACTGAAGCAACAAAGCATTGATGAATCATACCACAGCATAGGCAATTCTCTTTAAAATACATGGAAAGATGATGCATTCTTGTGTAATTAATCTTTATAGAAAAATATAACAATTCCATAGAAGGAACTCTAGGTTTCATACATTATAGTAAAGTCAAAATCAAATATAAATTAGTCTTTTATTAAAAATAATAACGATAGGTAAATAATTTTAGTTTACGTATTGTATTCTAAATTATCACATTGGAGTGTTAATAATTAAACACCAGGTAGGAAAAATAATTATAAATTGTCACTATCATAGCTCCTTATTTGCTCAATTACCTATAGAAAATCTCACCAAACTAATTTTGCCCAAAATTACCAGATCCAAAATATTCACATAAATAAAATAAATTGATCTTATTATGAACAAACAAACATTATAAAATTATAATTATTGACAAAATTATTAAAAATTTTGTTTTTAATAATGAACATTATTAAAAACAATGTATTAATACAATGATCTCAGATAATTTGATAATTGAGAACATTCTCAGTAACAGTAGATGGAGACAACACCAATGAAACTGATAAAGGTGCAGAAGTGTGTCCATATGTCACAGGCGGAACTGCGCTCCCCTAACATTCATATGTTCAATTCCACACTTCCAGTGCCTCAGAATGCGACAGTATTCGGGGATAAGGTATTTAAAGAGGTATGAGAGTGACCCCTAATCCAATGACTGGTGTCCTTATGGGAACAGGTGACAAGGATGCACAAACAGTGGGAAGAGCAAGTGAAGACCAAGAGAGAAGAGGGCCATTTATGAGCCTAGGAAAGAAGCCTCAGAAAAACTAACTCTACTGATCTCCTGAAGAGTTTTACTTCATTGCTACCTGAGTGGTGCTGCAATAGAGTGACTGTCCATTTCCGGCTAATGACAGTACACCATGCCAACTCATCTCTGATTCTATCCTCACTTTTTCCCCACTTAGTAGTGAGATCTTTTTCCCCACTTATAGTGAGAACCCTACCGCATCATAATTATGAGCTGCGGACTTGGTGTTAGCATCACTGAGGTAAGTGGCAGGAACCTACTGGACCTGTTCATGATATTTAATCATGACTTGGGCCTAATTTTAAATGCACCCTTTTTATTCTAAAGTGGATTGCTAATGGACCCACTTATTAAATGTAGTAACACTTTGTGAAAGAAAGCTCTTGCTGCATAATAACTTGGTTATTAGAGGGTCCTATGGTGACCCAGAAGGACTAGTCATGAAGTACAACAGAGCTGCTTTACACACTGAGATTGTCGGCTAATGAAGGAATGGTCTCGTTCCAGATCACAAAGGTCCTTTACTGCAAATCTCTTTTTGGGTCTTGCAGAGAATCCATAGGTTATCTTACCAACCATAGGTATCTCTAATACAATTACGTGTGCTGGGTTATATGTCCATAGTGACAGCCAAGCTTGCTCCATAGCCTAAGTCTGCTTTGATCTGCCTCTCATTCTTAGCTCCTCTTCAAATTAGTATTTCTTTGAATAACTAAGGAATTAGTACCCTCTTCTCAATTATAATATGTGCTGCCTCTATGCTGCCTCTAGTATCCAGACTGGCCTGTCCTGTGCTCTTTTTTTTTTTCCTTGCAGTTTTTGGCTAGGGCTGGGTTTGAACCCACCACCTCTGGCATATGGGGCCAGCGCCCTACCCCTTGGAGACATAGGTGCCACCCTGCTTTGCCTCTTTCTTGGAGTGAGTTAATAGTATGGAGGTACAACTAGCCCTTAAATTTAGAGGACTCACCCACTCTACTGGACTCCAAAATTTTTCATGGATGTGAAAGATTCTAATTCTTCATAGGTATTCATCTCTTACTCTCTAGGAAATATTTGTCCAAACCAAGTATCCGGCAACTGTCAACTTGTAACTTCAGCCAAATATAGTTCTAATTGGTATAATATCATCAATACACTAAACAAGTACCATATTCTGTGGTTTGCAAGGCAGTGATGTGTCCAGCAGAGTAATTTATGACACAGAGCAAGAGAATAAGCATTATCCTGAGTCAATACAGAGAACAGGTACTGTCATGTAAATGTGAATTGATTTTTATTGTCTCTATTGATGGCGACTGAAGAGAATGAATGTGCTAGATCCATACCAGCCTATCTTAAGAGAGAGACTATGTAGATCTCTTTAGGAAAAATACAACAGTTTAAGATTACGACAGGTCACTGTCATCTGCCAAACCCATCTGATCTCAAAGGGAGAAGAGAAAGGAAGTCTTCTTCAAGATTTTAATGGTGGCATTAACATTTGCAACTTATTAGGTGAGGTGTGAAAGCATAGAGAAAGGAGGAAGGGCAAGTGAACACGCAAGACAGACTTAGAAAATCAGGCTGACTCATCTTTTTATCAAGAACCTATTCCTGCCATAACAGCACTAATCTATTTGTGAGGGCAGAGTCCTCCCTCAGGACCTACTCACCTCTAAATTGTCCCACCTCTTAATACTGTTTCAATGACAATTAAATTTTAACATGAGTTTTGTCAGAGACATTCAACCCATAGCATCCTGCGTAAATAAAACTTTATACCAATTGAGCAACCATGCCCTGTTTTCTCCTCCCCCCAGCCCATGGTAATTACCATTCTATTCTTTGCTTCTGTATGTTAGATAAGTTTGACTCTTTTAAATGTATTATATAAGTGTGGTTGTACATTATTAGTCTTTCTGTGACTGGCTCATTTCACCTGGCATAATGTCTTCCAAGTTCATCTATGTTCTCATAAATGGCAGAATATCTTTTTTTAATAAGACTGAATAATATTATGTATTCATTACATGGACATACTACACTTTTAAAATATATTTTTCCATTGATGGATATTGGAGAAGTCTCTACATCTTGGATATTGTAAATAGTATTTCAATAAACATGAGGGTGTAGCTATCTCTTCAATACACTGATTTTAATTGTTTAGGGTATACACCAAAAAGTAAGACCACTGAATCACAGTGTAATTCTATTTTTAATTTTTTTAAGTAGCCTCCTTAGCAGCTACACCAATTTACATTCCTGCTGACTGTATACAAGTATTCCATTTGTTCATATCCTCACCAACACTAGTTATCTTTCTCATGTTTGATTATAGCCACCCTAATAAGTATGAGGGGATAATTCACTGTGATTTTGATTTGTATTTTCCTGATGATTAGTGATGTTGAGCATATTTTCATACATCTGTAAGCCATTTGTATGTATTCTCTTTTTTGACAAATTTTTAAAAAAGTAAACTCACAGAACCAGAAATTCCCCTCCTAATTATCTACCCTGATGAAATGGAAACACATGTTCACAAAAGGACTGATCCTTACTTCATGAATTAGCATTATTCATTAATTGCCAAAACTGGAAACAACTTAAATATCTATTCACTGGGTAATGGCTAATATAAACTTTGATATAATCCATACAATGGAATGCTACTCCACAATTGAAAGTAACAAACTTTTAATACACGCAACATAGATGACACTTGCAAACATTATGCTAAATGAAAGAAACTGATTACACAAGGCAATATATTAATAATATCTATTCTCCTTAATATGAAATTCTAGAAAAGGCTAACTGATAGTAACATTAAACAAATTTGACTCCTTGGGATCAAAAGGGGGTTCAAGGACTGATTGCTAAGTAAGATAGGGAACTTTCTGAGACAAATAAAGTATTCTAATTCTAACATAATGAACATTTGCAAAATCTCATGAAACTTTATATTGAGAAAAGCTATTTATATCCCTATAAATTTAATGCAATAATAGGTTTTTTATTAGCTCAGTATTTTCCCTCTATAAGTTTTGTCATTTATTTTATTCTAAATATATTTACTTCCTACTGTATTAAGCTGGAGAGCAAACACATTAGATAATCTGCCATTTGTGAATTAAAAGCCTGGTGACAATGATGAAATGTACAATTGCATAATTCTCTACATAACACTAAAGGTACACAGGGCAGAGTATAAGGTGGAAATTTAGTAGGAGGAGTGCATTTATATATAAAACCTGTAATATATAAAGCAATGAGAGGCTTTTAACTTGCCCTTTTTTTATCAAGTAAGTGAAGAAAGAATGGTGTGGGTGAAACCAGCCTAAGGAGATATACTTAGAGTTAGTCTTAAAATGTCAGTAGCAGACAAAATGGGAGAAGATGAGTTGGGGAGAAAATTCTAAATACAGAACATATGCTATTTGGGAAAGCAGGATTAGTTTAGCCTATTAAAAAGTTAAGAAAAATTAGGGAACAGTAAAGAGAATGACAGTGTTATTGGTAGAGGAGTCACATTAAGAAGGGCATTTATGTATCTATTCTGCTACACACTAATTCAGAAATAAAATATTCTATGAAATGAAAACCTGTTAAATAATGTATAAACAGAGTATGAACGAGTTAAAAAATGGTTTGGCCTCATGGGAGATATATGGAATAATGACTATGTTTACTAATAAGCACAGACTTTGTCAATAATCATTTATAAAGGAGTAATGGACTAAACTTTAATTGCTTTAGTGAACAGAATTATGTTCTTCTGTGGATTAGTCAAGAAATGCACTTACTAGGCTTTTCACTGGCATTATTAAAACATTATTGAAAATGTTTTCAATAATTTAATATATTTACTTCTTCATCAAATAGATTTATATTGCAAATACAGCAACAATAAAAATAAACAAATGAGACTTAATTAAATTAAACGGCTCTGCACAACAAAGGAAATAATCAACAAAGTCAACAGACAACTTACAAAGTGGAAGAAAATATTTGCTGGCTATCCATCTGGTAAAGAGCTAGTATCCAGAATTTATAAAGAATTCAAACAAATCAACAATTAAAAAAATACAATGCCATTAAAAAGGAGGCAGAAGACATGAACGGAAGTTTTTCAAAAGAAGATAGGCAAATGGCCAATAAACATGAAAAATGTTCAATATCACTAATCATCAGGGAAACACAAATTAAAACCACAATAAGATACCTCTTTACCTCTGTCAAAATGGCCATTATTTAAAAGTCAAAGAAATATATTTACATGCTGGCATAGGTGTAGAGAGAAAGGAATGCTTATATACTGTTGGTGGGACTGCAGATTAGTACAAAATTACGGAAAACAATATGGCAATTCCTCAAAGAAATAAATGTGGACTTACAGTCCATCCAGCAATGTCACTATTGGGTATCTAGCCAAAGGAAAATAAGTCATTTTATACAAAAAGACACCTGTACTTGAATGTTTATCATAGCACAATTCACAATTACAAAATGTATAAATAAACTAAATAGCCATTAATTCATTCCTGGATAAATATAATGGCACTATTTATCCATGAGAAGGAATGAAGTAATGCCTTTTGCTACACTTTGGATGGAACCGGAAATGGGTATTCTAAGTGACGTATCTCAGAAATGGAAAAATAAACACCATACGTACTCTCAGGAACTAAATGATGGGTACAAAGAGATATAAGGGACATCAGAAACCACGAAGTGGGAGTCTGGGAGGAGGTGAGGGGTACCAACTTACCTATTGAGTACAAGGAGTGCTATTTGGGTTATGGGAACATGAAAAGCCCTGATATAGGCATTATGTGAGATATCCATGCAATAAAAACACGTATACCCCCTTAATGTTTTTAAATGATAATATAAGTTAAACTAAAGAATGAACATCTATGAACCTTTAAAAGAATTTAAGAACAATGTTTAAGAAATCACAATAGGGAGAAGTAAATGTGGTACCATTATAGTTGAGTTAGATTTTTTTAATATTTTATATTTTCCCATTATATATTAAGAAAAATATTCACCTTGACCTTTGTCAAATTTTTGACACTTTATATTCTAACTTAAGCCTTGGATAATAATATTTGAATTTTAATGTGGCTGATATGCTAAAATAGAAGACTAAAAGAAAATTACCAGAAAATGATTTGTCTACTCATGACATGGTTTCCAACCAATTCTTTTAGGAGTACATTATATTCATAATGATACTAAGTTTGTCATCAAATGAAAAAGGAGTCTTTCACAGAGGGAAACTTTCAACCCTACTATTTCTTAAGTATATATAAACTAGCACTTCAACCACTTAAAATTTTTTCTTCTGCTTTTCTAAATTTGGGAATTTTCATTTGAAACAGATATTTGCAAACAGACCAAATGAATGAAAAAAAAAGTTAACCAGATTCACATGCCTGATCAGTTCATTTAAGAACTTTTGTGGAAAGAAAGGAGTCACTTGCCACAGGCAAGCAAAGGAAAGGGAAATTCCTGCAAGATGCTGCTTCCTTCCAATATGAGCAAATAGACTAATTTTATATGGTGAGTCATTGAGGATTTTTTTTAATTTTACTTTATTAGTTTCCTTTGGAATTTAGGGATTTATATTGAAAAAAATTCAATTAAAAGTATCAAACTTAGTAGCCCCCCAAAACATAGGGTTAGCCTTCACCTAAAATATTCATCTCCAGCATACAAACTGAAAGAGAGAAAGAAGAGACAGAGATAACTAAGCAACCGAAATGAGTTATCTTAGGACAATGCAAATTTAATAAACATTATTGTAGCACACTGCAAAGTCCATGGCACATGAAAGACATTTAGTGACTCATGCTGGTGAGCGAACATTATTAAGGACTGTGAAAGTGAATTCCCATTGTCCCTTCAGGGAGCGCACATTTGGCCCCAGTGCAGCAATGCATTTAAGATATTAAGTTTTGGCTTCACCAGAACCCATGCTAAATGATTTGTATGAATTTGCTAATTGATATCCACAACCACCATATGAGGTAGATATTATTTTTTCTTCGTTAAATAAAAGAAATAGAAAATTAAAGGAGTTATATAACTAACATGGGTTTATACCGTAACTGGTGGTTTCTGCATCTGAATCAATCTTTTATCTCCAAAGCTATTTGAAGAACAGCTTCAAAGCTGTTTTACGTGGCATTTCTGCTGGGTTGCTTCTAATTTGGAAGGAAAGCCCCCTCAGCTTATCATCTAACTGCAGACTCTTCTAGCGTTAGATACAGCAATTCTTGTCTATTATTGGGCACCAAATGTCAGGGTTCCACCCTAAGGACAGGGTTCATTAAGACCTGTGGAACCGGCATCAACTCACTTAATAAATATAGAGCTAGAAACTACAACAAATAAAGAGACATGAGACACAGAAGAGAATTAAAAGTGAGAACTCAGGGGTCCATTGCCCATTTGTGAGATTCTGGGAAAGGCCCTGAGTGTTTGTTCTACTTTGCTTACATTGGAGTCTATTTGCACAGAGGGTAAGATGATGGAAGCAGCAAAGATGCCAGCAGTATCTGAGTGAGCATATCAGCTACTATTGTTATTATTTAAGGGTTTGACTAGCCTTGAAACATCTGAAATCTGAACCTTGTGTTGGGAAAGCGTCCTGCTTGAGATCACACAGACAGATTTCTAGGGAGGGGTTAAACTCCACTAGCTCCCTGTGGAGTAATATGCCACTGGTGTTAATCTCCTCTGAGGAATCAGTGGAAGGGAGGAATTTTCCTCCCATCACCACCACAGCGGATCTTCCTCTGTGATAAGGGACACAAGGTCTTCTGCCCACATCTCAAGGCTCAAGCTACTTCCTTGATCTCTGACCCAGGCAAATGCAAATCTCCACAATGGGTGTCTGTTGTGCCTATTTACTAGGCAGGAAATGACACAGTTACTGTATCTTTCTAGGTCTTTGCCATAGTCTCTTCTATGGCCATTTTTCCTGAGCGTGCTCACAGACCCAGCAGGGGTGTTTGTAAGCTGTAACCCCAACAGGCTAGAATTTTAGGATAGACTGGAAGCTTGCTGCTAGCAATGGCTAGCTTAAATGTAAACTAGCTGACTTGTCTTTGTTCTGACTCACTCAGCTTACTTTTTAATTTTTCTCTTTTTCTGGGGGTGATTTCCCTTGCCAAGAATGGGGTCTTCAGTCCCCGTTCTCCCAGCATGGGTTATCACCCTACTATGGAGTATCTTTGTCTAATAAAATCATCATTGAAATATTTCATGTTCACATGACTTTTTTGTCTTATAGATTTTTCATTAGTTGTTTTACAGCTTATTTTCTGGGTAAGATTTTCTAACTATTTAGCTGTGAGGTGACAATCATGAGAGGAAGTAAAAAGTTCCTTGGGTGACCTGAGAGATCATTCAAATTCTCTGAGAAGCAAACATAAACATTCTCTTTGGATATACGTCTTAGAAACAGTATCCAAGCTTTCTAGGAGTTCTCTTATATTTAGAACTCTAAAGAGAAGAGTCAACATTTTTTTTTTTCTGCAAAGGACCAGATATAAATATTTTAAGGTGTGCAGACCATAAAGTCTCTGTTATAACTATTCAACTCTATCTTTGCTGAAAGGTGAAAACAGCCATAGATATCATGGAAATAAATAAGCTTGGTGACATTTCAATAAGATTTTATTTATAAAGACAGGTGACTGGCTTTGGTCCATGGACCGTAATTTTCCGTATAGAGCACTTCAAATGTTCTTTTCCCCATATTGTAATGGATTAAAATACCATCTTATAGAGATACTCAAACTTGACTCTTACCTATCCTAACCTTAATATAATGACCATATATCTACATATTTTTTACCAGACAAGTAACTCTATAATAGTAAAGCATAACCAAAAGTAAGATCATCTGATAACTGTTATTAGGTGCTTTGAAAGTGTAAGAATTGAGTTACATGTAACTTTTTAAAGTTCCAGACATATGACTTGAGGTTGTAAGCAGAAAAATGTTTTATTAGACTAATAAAACTGAGGGTCTAGTACCCTTATTTCATGAATTAATTTTTTTTCTAAAAATGAGATTGGTACATTCAAAGAAAGCAGGAATGAGTGCAATTTTTTTTGTTTGCTTGTGTTTTACTAGGAATGCAAAGATAAAACAACTCTCAGAAGGATCAAAGATGTCACATGTAGAGTTAAGAAGAGCACTAACAACTCTGTTCTCATGCTGACACCTCAAATTGTGATGATATTATATGTTCTTTTTGTAAAACTATATTCTCAGAGTGAAATGTAAATATTTAAGAAAAAGATACATCTCTTCTATTCATGGAAAATGTTGCTTTCAAAATATAAACAAATAGTGAACTCCAAGGAAGACTATTAGAAAAATAAAAGTTGTAATTCCTGGGATATTCCATTACCAATTTTACATTGATCAGCTATGAAATAAATGTTGACCTCAGACTGCTTTTATGAAGAATATAAAGCAAGATGAATAAGAAATCATTCTCACTTTTATAAACACTAGATATGACAAATAAAAAATGTAATTTACTCACATTTACCAATACTAAGGCCAGAAGATGCCTAATTTTAAAATAGCCAGTCTATTCAATGATTTATATGCACTAATGTAAAACAAATCTTATAATTTATTAGGCTTTTAAACCTCATTTGAGGAGACTTTTATGGTAAAAATATTCTCATGATTGGAGTCTATATATTGGTTTCCAATTTTTCTACCATTCTTTCTTTTTTTTTTTTGAGACGTAGCCTCAAGCTATCCCCCTGGGTAGAGTGCCATGGCATCACAGCTCATAGCAACCTCCAACTCCTGGGCTCAAGCGAGTCTCCTGCCTCCGCCTCCCAAGTAGCTGGGACCACAGGTGCCCACCA